>PVIH01021214.1:0-23829 GCA_004025045.1 Sigmodon hispidus | reverse complement strand
TGTTGAAAAATATTCTTTGTAACCCAAGCAAGTTTCAAGATTTTATTCTCTTGCCTCAGACTCCCAAATGCCCACCTTACAGGTAAGGACCAACTTTCCCTCAATAAATAACATAATAATCCTTTCTGATTAAAATGCAATGTACTAAATCATTGTATATTAAGAATAAAATTGCTATCTTTGATCCTAAGCTTTTCTGAGAGTTCTGTTGGGTTGCTATATGCAAATGATAATGTAAGAGCAATCTTGTGTCCCAGTTGTGGGTGAGTCTTGAAGTTAAGGCAGATGTGCTTCACTCATGTATTATATGTGTGTGAGGGCCTAAATGCCTACCCACATTTCACTAAAGAGTGACACCAAATCCAGTTCACTATACACTATTGTCACCCTTGGGGTATGGAGAAGGTTAAGTGGATCCTGACAAAGAGGATTTCTTTAAGAAGACCACATCTTCTCAGTCTCCCAAATACTGGGATTTATTGGAACTTCTCTTGGAGTAACTTGGTGAAAAATCTTGTGTGTGTAGACCTTAAGGACAGTGCTGTCTTTAGCCAACAGCTATAACCAACAAAGAGACGTTTATGCTTCCCCTAGGCCAGATTGGAGCTCAGTCAATGATGGGGAATTCAGAGCAGTTAAAAAGAGCTTTCCTATAGAACTGCTCAGGATTAGCATGGCCCCTAAGAGATGGACTAAAGATGCTAGGATCATAGAATATGTTGATGCAGCTACTGCAGTAGATTCCAATCTACTGTGGAAACTCCCAGGATGAGTCAATGTAGTCTGGCATATCCAGTTGAGGTAGGACCAAATTCCTCAGTATCAAGGCTGAACAAGATGTTACTCTGGAGAAAATGGCTCCAAGGAGCCAGTTCATGCACCAGGAATACATTCTGGTATCACTGCCAGAGGCCTCACAAACTACCATTGGATTGTCATCTACATTTGGGGGTTTAGTTCAGTCCCATGTAGGTTCCCCAGCTGTCATTTCAGAGTTAGTGAGCTTCCAATAGCTTGGCCAGCTGTCTCTGTGGATTTCCTCATCATGATCTTGGCCCCTTTGCTCATATAATCTTTTCTCTGTCTCTTCAGCTGGACTGGGAGCTTGATCCGGTGAGTCTTTATTAGTAAAATTGAAGAACTGAGATCTTGTTAAAAAGAACAAAGAGGTATATTGAGAAAAGTTCTCTCTCCTGAGAGCTAGAACAGCAGATAACCCTTATATACTAGGGCATTATTTCAACTCAAGTCCTCAGAATCAACGCTGGAGGTAGTTGTTGGAAGATAGGAGCTAAGAAGTACTCTCTTTCATCCTGGAAAATTAAGGAAAAAGTGTATAACAACAAATATTGCTTTATTTATACCTTAGATCCTCAGATACACTAATTATATTTAAGCCATTGCCCAACACGGTTATGGAATCTCTATTCTTACTTAACATTAAATAAATATAACTTCCCCATCAGTACTTTTTTTCATGATAGTTTCTTAAAAGGCAAAATATAAATGTAATTTTGGAAAAGGTGAAATAAAAATATTACAATAAGAACAATACACCCAAAGAAATATTAAAATTTATTCCTCAAGATAAAATTTAAATCCAAATGAAAATGATGATATACAGAAAAATAAACAGATGAGTTTAAATGAATAATGTAATATATGTTGTACAAAATTTTATTAATATATACAATTGAACTGTTTAAAACCAAGACATAAATAGAATTAAAATGTTTAAAACTACATGCATAGTCTGGCAAAAAAGCAAAAGTTAAACTCTAACATTTGGTAAGTTAAATGTGTGCATTCTAATGGCTAGGGAAGCTGTTAAAAGGAACAGAATGATACTATTAAAATTAGAGGAAAATAATGAACTCGTAAAAGTATTGATACCTGAAAAGCAGGTTTAAAGCGTGAACACAAGCACAATAGATAAGGTAGCATAAATAATAGCTTTCCAATATGAAGATGTTACAAACTCAAATATGTTAATTAATTGCACTAAATGTGTTTAAGTGCTTCAGTAAAGTGTGAAAATACTCATAATTAATACATTATTAAAATGAATAGGATTAAATGGTTATGTTCAAAACTTGAGAAACAATGAGTACCAAGATTTTCAAATTTTATTAAAAGATGATATAGACTAATAGATTCCTCTAAATTAATAGCTTGAGCACCAGTTGAAATATAGTTCTAAACTATGAATTGTAACTAAACCATTTAGAACTAGATAGGATTCAAATGTTTTGTTTGTTTGTTTTTCTTTTTTATTTTAATAGAATTTTTATGAATAACATTATATTTTTTAATCCATGTATACCCTTGTTCAAATTCACTTTACCATACCGACCCTTCCAGTCACACTCTCTACTCCACATCACTTTATCTCCTCCCCAGCAAGGGCAAAAGGTCCCAAGGTCCCAAGGTTCCACGGTGGCTTAGTTCAGCATCCAATCCAGGCAAATCTGCTTTCCTCATCCCAACATCAGGACTGAGTCAGGTGTTTCTCTGGAGGGAATGACCTCCAAGGTGCCAGTCCAAGTTGATTCAGATCCCAGGCTGTTCAGTGGTTGTGGTTTGCAGCTTGGACACGATTTGCTTTTTGCTTTTTTGTTTAAAAGTCCACTAATGAGTGAGTACATCCGCTGCTTATCTTTCTGAGTTTGTGATATCTCATTCAGGAGGATATTCTCCAAATCCATCCATTTGCCTGCAAATTTTAGGATATCATTTTTTTTTTCCTTAGTGCTGAATAGTACTCCATTTTGTAGAAGTACCACAGTTTGTTAATCTACTCCTCAGTTGAGGGGCATCTAGATTATTTCCAGGTTCTTTCTATTATGAATAATGTTGCTATAAACAAAGTTGAGCTAATGTGCATCCTTAGGGTAAATGCTCAGTAGTGGTATTGCTGGGGAGATGGGTTTCCAGTTTTCTAGGAAACACACATACTGCATTCCAGAGTGACTGAATAAGCTTTCATTCCTACCAACAATGGTGGACTGTTCCCCTTGCTCCGCAAACCTCTACAGCATAGGCTGCCATCTGTGTTTTGAATCTTGGCCACTCTAACAGGTGTAAGGTGGTATCTCAAAGTTGTTTTGGTTTGCATTTCTCTGATGGCTATAAATGTTGAATGCTTTTTCAAGTGCCTTTCAATGATTCGTAAATCTTCTGCTGAGAATTCCTTTTTAGTTCTGAAACCCATTTTTTGATTGGGTTATTAAAGGTTTGCGACTCTAGCTTCTTGAGTTTTCTATATATTTTAGAGATCAGTCCTCTATCACTTGTAGGGTTGGTGAAAATCTTTTCCCATTCTGTAGGCTGTCGTTTTGTCCTATTGACTGTATCCTTGGCTTTATAGAAGCTTCTCAGTTTCAGGAGGTCCCACTTATTGATTGTTGTTCTTAGTGTCTGTGCTTATGGTGTTATATTTAGGAAGTGGTCACCTGTGTCAATTCATTGGAAGGTGTTTCCCACTTTCTTTTCTCTCAAGTTCAGAATGACTGGGTTTATGTTGAGGTTTTTGATCCACTTGGATTTGAGTTTTGTGCAGGATCATAGGCTTGAAACTATTTGCATTTTTATATACACTACCAACCAGCTATGCCAATTTGTTTAAATTACTATCTTTTTTCCATTGAATATCTTGGGCCTATTTGTCAAAGATCAAATGTTCATAGGTTTTTGGGTAAATGTCCAGATCCACAATTCAATTACAGTGATTCACAGTCTGCTATTATGCCAGTACCAGGCTGTTTTTATTACTGTAGCTCTATTGTATAACTTAAAGTTGGGGATGGTGATGTCTCCTGAGGTTCTTTTGTTCAGCAAAATTGTTTTGACAATCCTGCCTTTACTGTTATTCCAAATGATATTGAGTATTATTCTTTCAACGTCTGTAAAAAAATTGTGTTGGGATTTTGATGGGAATTGCATTGAATCTGTAGATTGCTTTTGGAAGAATTGCCATTTTTACTTCTTTGATCCTACCTATCCTGGAACATGGGAGATCTTTCCATTTTCTGATATCATCTTCAATTTCTTTCTGAGTGATTTAAATTTTTTGTCAAATAGATCTGTTACTTCTTTTATTATAGTTACTCCAATGTGTTTAATATTATTTGCAGCTATTATAAAGGGTAATGTTTTCCTTATTTCTTTTTCAGCCCTTTTATTTTTAGTGTATAGGAGGCCTACTGATTTATTAGAGTTAATCTTGTACCCTGCTACATTGATGAAGGTGTTTATCAGCTGTAGAAGTTCCCTGGTAGAGTTTTGTGGGCCACTTATGTATACAATCATATCATCTGCAAATAGAGATACTTTCACTTCTTCTTTTTTAATTTGTATCCCCTAGACTACTTTCATTCTCTTATTGCTTTAGCTAAAATTTTGAGAAGGATTTGTTCATGTCTTCCAATTTTTTGTTTTTTATTTCTTTAAGGAAATTTTTTGTATCCTCTTTGAAGGCTTCAATAATCTTCTTAATGGTGTTTTCCTGTTGTTTCCTTCTGTTTCCTCTTCATTGCTCTGGCCAGGTCTTGTAGCTGTAGAACCACCAGTTTCTTCTGGTGTTGCCTTGTTGTTCTTTATATTGTTATATGTATTTTGCACTGACATCTGCCCATGGCTTCAGTGTTTCAGGATTAGTCAGCTCTTAGTCAGTTGTGGCAAGAGGGCTTGTGTTTCTTCTGTCTCCTCTGAGCAAGGTGTCGGTTCAATCTCTGACTCTGCCCTACACAGGGGTCTGAGTTTCAAAGGCCTCAGTCCATCTCTGATGATACAGTTCACCCTGGATGTCCCTTCTTTTAGAAGCTGCTGGAGGTGGCCCCTCACAGCTAAAGCCTAGAGCCTGTCTTCTAGGGAGAGTCTGAGATCTGACCCTAGGGATTGACCCTGGTCCCAGAGAGGGACTCTATATACTGAGTTAGATTTGTTTTTTCCCAATGTGTGTAGAACATCCACACATGCTACCTGATCTCCACCTAAAATAGTCCAGAAGCAAGAGCTGTTCTGATTGCAGAATTTGGTGACCAGATAGAAGAAACACCAACTATTGGCACAGAAGAAGCACTAACTGCACCTAGTGAAAGTAATTCTACTAAAATGGAATTCTAGGAAATGGAAGTGAATTTCCTCTGTATTGATTCTCAAGACAACTAAACACTGAGAATAGAGATTTGAGTATCTGGCTACAAAACCTATTGTATGCAGCTCTTGGATTCTCAGTGGGGATCTATAAAACCACTATATGCCAAAAATATCTACCGTTCAGAACTGTCCATGATAAAGGCCTGAAGGCTGGTTTACACATTCAGTCTGATAAACCACCTTATCTGAATGCTTTTTCCTAGCTCTATGTCTGATACAACTCAGTGGATCCAGATGAGTGGGATAGATACAGTAGAAGAATTTGGTGAGAACAATAGCAAAAAACGCACTATGTCTCATTTTTCTAAATATAGCCTACAGAAAACTGAACAGGAGCATGCTTGGGGTTCATATGATTATTAGACTGGATCCAAACTTACAAGAAAAGTGTGGAGTTGGCAAAGATTTAACTTGAGAGGTTATGGAATGAAGGCTTGATAAAAATTGGCAATGCAAATTTGAAGGAGCCATTTTTGGCAAAGAATGAAGTTATTTTCTGCCTCACTGCATGGAGCCCAGGTAATTCAATAAGCCAGCCACACTCAAGGAAAGATCTAGAACAGTGAGCATGAAGAGTTTGGGAAATTTAGTTCTAAAAGGAACTGAGTGTGTAGCAGCCCTAAGAGTGCAAGGAAATTTTGTACCTAATGTGTGAAATAAAGTCACAGCACCTCTGGGTCTTCTCTACATTGCTTGGACCAGTTTTGGCACAGGAAATAAGAGCTCCCTTTATGGGATGAGACTGCCAAGGCCTCCTTAAACAGATGGCTCTTATTTCATTATTCAGCATCACATCCCTTGACACTTCTCTGTCTGCCAATTATTGCTGCAGATAGTCTTGTATTTTTGGAGAAATGACTGAGATTGCTTTTGAGAAACAATGTCTAAAGGTGTGAATTCTTTTTATTTGCTTATTTACTTACCTACCAATCTGCACCTAAAATTATGTTAGAGACTAAATTAAATTAATGATAAATCACAAAGAATTAAATATATATTTTCTATGACTAATCCCTGAGAATTAGTGCTTGAATGATTTTATTTTCAAATCATTTGTGAGGTAGGTAGGAGACAGATTCTGATTTAGACCACAACTCATTCTTTAAAAATGTAAAGATGTTACCATGGAAACCTAAATTATCACAATTAAGAATCATTAAGGTCATTTATATGTAATATAATGAAGAAACCCAGATGAAAAAAATACTTCATATGAGTACTGCAAATACTTTGCAAGAAGAATATAGCAAGAAGAAACTGACTTCGGAAACTACTTTTTGTTGTTGTTTTCTTTTGTTTTTACTGTCTGAGATTTACTTCTTTGAAAATAGTTCTTTTATTCACTAACACTCCTCCATATCAGTAACTCTTGACCTTGCTAATGCTGTGATCCTTTAATACAGCCCTCAGGTTTTGGTGACGCCCAACAATGAGATTATTTTATTTCGATATCATAACTGTAACTTTGCTACTGCTCTGAATGTAATACAAATATAGGATATACAAGATATCTGATATGTGACCCTGTGAGGTTGTGACCCACAGTTTGAGAACCACACAAGGGAATGAGACTATTTGTAAATTTGGGGGTAACCATCCAAAAGCCAGAAAAACAAGAAATCTATGTCTGTCAGCTCTGTTGTGACAAAATATCTGAACAAATTGTAAAATAAAATGATTTATTTGGGGCTCCCAGTTTAACATGACTCAGTTTAATTGGCCCCAATATTTTTATGCCTGTGATCATGGCAGTATGTCGTGGTAGTGAGGATGTGTAGTAGGAAAAACTACTTACTTCTTGGTAGCCATGAAGCAAAAGAGGGAAGAAGGGTTGAGGACTTACTACCTCCTTAAAGAGCATGTTCCCTATGGTCTTTCTTCTTTCCACTAAGACCCACTTCATTACAGTTCCACTATTTTTCAGGGATGTTACCCTCTGTAGACCAAAGCTTCAGCACACAAGCCTGTGGAAATCTCTAATAATCAAGCAATCCAGGAGGAAAATTCTGCCTTCAAACTATTTTTAAAACTTTACTGAAGAAGACTTCGGTTTGTACTGTGGAGCATCCTGCTTGGAACTGGAGACTATATTAGCTTTATGCAAACCTCAGAAAAAAAATGTGGTGAGAACATGATGTCTTT
Organism: Sigmodon hispidus; assembly: GCA_004025045.1. Taxonomy (NCBI): domain Eukaryota; kingdom Metazoa; phylum Chordata; class Mammalia; order Rodentia; family Cricetidae; genus Sigmodon; species Sigmodon hispidus. The sequence continues at coordinate 16,530 of PVIH01021214.1, read as the reverse complement.
TTGAATTGATGATTACTAGAAAAAAGCTAATAGTCACCACATTGGAAGAGTCTTTTGCTGCTTTCATTAAAAAAAAAAAAAAAAAAAAAAAAAAAAAAAGTCCTTCATTTCCTGTTTCAAGTCTCTCCATCAATCATTAAAGTCCTATGTCTGATAGACATGAGTAGTCTCCTTGTTTGAAGCCTATTTCCTGCCTTTTCCCTTCTAAAGATATTTCAAATAATTTTGTATAAGCTGGAGATATTTGTAGATGCTGGGATTTGGCATGACATTATATTACACCTAATTCTGCTTCTCTTCTTCTTATAGATATAGAAATTATTGTTTTGTGGCCTAGTACCAAGTTCCTTACTGAAGGCTCTTCAGATTCAGATAGGATATTTCCATTTCAAAATTTACATGTTACTGATTCACATAATAATTCCAATAATCTGGCTCATAATACTTGAATATATAATACTAAAAACACATAAGAAATGTCTAATATATTGAAATATTAGACATGATAAATATAAAAAGTAATTTTATCCAAAGACCCAAACCTCAGAGATGAAAGTAAGCTTGTCCCACATGCAGACTCTGCATGCCTGGTGGTCGTTCGTAGCAGGTGATAGGATTCAGTTCTAGGTCAAGTGCTCTCCTCACAGCTCCACAGATGGACTCCCATTGCTAGACAATATATATGGGACAAAAACTCATGAGACATAAGAAATAAGAAAGGTAGTTGCTATATTCACATGTTACATGCTCCAAAGTAGCTCAGTCCTAATTTCTGAAGGAAATCTTAAACTTTGGTTGAAACAGAGTTGATCCAATTCTAATTTACACAATTCTCCAGATTTTCTAGACTCAATGTGGGCATTTCCTTGACATTAACAAAAGAATTTGTGAATAAACCTTTGACTTCAGAGGGCCAGTGAATAAGAATTTTTTGAACAAAAGGGAGAAAATAAAGCTGAGTTTGCTTATTAAGGTAATTTTTTACTCTTGTTGCACATTTGTGACGTTTGGAAAATCCAGTTTCTTCCCCTTTCATTTCCTTCCTGGGTGTTGCATTTAAGTAAGAATCTTTGTAAGCAAGAACCTACAGCAATTTTCCATTCACTCTAGGGATTAACCAGGATAGAAAACCAAAATGTGAAAAATATATGAACTCCTAGACTGGGAAAGTGAGGTGGCTCAGTGGGTAAACTACACTTGCTGGGCAGAGGTGATGATTCTATGTGAAAAGCTGAATAAAGTAGGTGACACACATATGTAATGTCAGCACTATGAGGAGAGGTTGGAGGTAGAGATGAGATTTGCTCACAGGGTCAAGGCCATCTAGCCTGGAGAAGCAGAGCACCGCAGAAACAAGAGACACTGTTTTAAGTATGTGGAAGGAAAGAATCAGATCCTAAAAGCTGTCCTCGGTATTCTATAAGCACTATGACACTCTCATACATACACATCATACACATAACACAATAATACAAAAGTGATAAATAAAAACTATTTTTTAAAATATGTTTCAAACTGATTGAATAAAATGATAAAGTTTGAAGAACCGAAGAGCTTCTGGTACCATTGGTAAAATTTTAAGCATATAATTCAGGTATTCACTGTGCTAGAGACTCTCAAAAACATATCTGCTATGTGGGAATATTTATTATCAATGTGAATACCAAATAAATTCATGATAATCAGCATAAGTGGCTTTGATAAGATCATATGGTTCTTAGGTGGCAGAACCAGGATGTGACTCCACCTTTCTAGGAATTTCTTAAAAGTAGGGACTATACACTCTTTTTTTGCATTCATCCTCTGCCTCTATCAAAGTATCTTCATTTGAATAGAGGCTTGGAAGTTGACTTGACCAAGCAAAATGGACTGTGGCTGGTCATAAATGCATGCAACATATATGTATGTGTTTAAATCAGTATATCCCCCTACCCCCTGTTATCAACTTTAAATACTTTTTGAGTATAATAAGCCCAGGCGGTGTATAAGGCTGGCTGATAATGGTCAATAGAGCATTTGTTTTCTTTACTGCAAGAATTTGTATGCCTTTTCTACTGGTGACCCCCTGCAACCTGAGAGAGTTTTATATGTTCTCAGGTATAGGCATATAAAGTAAGCAGAAAAATCAAACATTTATTGATAATAAATCACAAAGATATTCATCTTAAAATTAGTATACATATAGTTTGTTATTTATTAAAGACAATAAAATTTGTATACTAACCAAATGGATGTGCTTCTGAGCTTGATATAATAAAATAAATCTTTGCTGAACATTTGATATGACAGGATGTGAGCAGTCTCCAGTGACTTTCTTTTTCAATGTTTTGATTTTTGTAATCAGTATCAAAGACAGCACCTCAACTACATTTATAACTTAAAACAGAATTATGTGTACGACCACTCCAGAAATTGTTAGAAATTCTGTCCAGGCCCAAGAGAAATTTGATGAACCTTTTGCTGAACTCAAACAGCACTTGAAAAACACAAGCATTGTGACATAACACAATTAAAATATATAATTATTTCATACTGTAGCTAAAGAATAAAATCAGGATCATATTAACTCTTTGTTTTATATAATTAAACCATTATGGTTTAATGAGAACAGAAAGCTTTGAACCTACAGTAAAAACAGGGCAATTCATACTACTAAGCATTGTGAATCTGTGTTTCAGGCAGTTTCTGTTGGCATGGCTACCATAACTGATGACATGTACAGTAGAAACTGTGCATTGTGTGTTAAAGTTTAAGGCTGCAGTTGAATCGCGTGATTGGTATGGGCAAGAAATGCCAGAAGCACCTGCAACTTGACACAGTTGACTTTTAATTAATAATTGGTTCTTGCATGTTCAGAAATGCTTCACTGTTGCCAAATTTTTGTCATCCCCCTTATTTATTTCTGTGAGCTCATATGGTATTGTGGCCCATACTTTTAAAAACTGTGCTTTAGGGCTACTTAGCATGCTAGCAGAAGTTAATAAATACCCTGTATTGCAGAAACTCTAGTTAGTATATAATGAAGACCCAGAGCCAGATATTGGGGAAAATTTGGAATATCAGAGCAATAGAGAAACAAACTACAGCCACTTTGAGCCCAACCAACTCCCCAGGCCTGTCTCCAGGAGTCCTCCAACTGAATTCCTGAGTCTCTAGAAAGCTGAAAACCCAATTCTCTTGCTCTGCCCAACTCTTAACTTCCTCTTTCCACATTCTTGAAGCTGGGATTAAAGGTGAGGGTCACCCCTCACTGACCTGACTTGATTCCATGGTTGACTCTGAGATTCCAGATTAATTTTATTAAATATGTATTACTACAGTTCTGGACATTGACAAAGACAAGGACACTCAAGAAATTAGACAATGTTCAGGCCATGTTAAGCTCTTGTTTACTGGCCTCTTGCCTACATCAAGCATAAATTATGAGTCACATGACACTGATTAAGATCTTAGCCAAGATGATGAGAGAGAAGGAATTTTTTTCTGAAATTAACAACCTCAGGTCATTAGAGTTAGGATGAACGATAAATTTTACAAAGTATTTGTCACGTTTAGATTATGTGCAAGCCACTTGTAACTGTCATGAAAATATGAACATTTGTACAGACTTAGTGTGAAAAAGAAAGTAAGGTAATGGGGAACAGAACAAAGCACCTTACAAGTATACTTAGAAGACAGATAACACTGAACACTGAAAAAGGCTAGAAAAGGCTTGTGAAATAGCTTAGAAGTTGTAGACATTATAAATGATGCTGTAGTAAATGGAGTAGTACAGATGTCTCTGGCACGATGATCTCCTTTGATGTGAGTGCATTTCTAGTGGTAGGATTGTTGGGTCCTGTGGCAATTTTATTTTTTATTTTTGAGGAACCTCTATACTGTTCTCCACCATAACACTTTGCTTTTTTACCAACAGTATATGTCTTCTCCAGGCCTCTTCCCTTTCATCTCTTTGAGGATGACAATTTAAATTTGAGGAAGGTGATATATCTCACTGAGGTTTTCACTTGCACTTTCTAATAATTGGTGATCCTGAATTTTTGACATAAATCTGTTAGAGCTGTTCTTTGCCAGTGAAATGTCAGTTTAGGACTTTGCCCTCCTTTGAATCAGATTGTTTGGCCTTTTGAAAATGTTCAGTCAAGGAGTCAACAAGCAGTTGTTCCCTAGAGGAAATTACTCTGTCTCCACTATAATTCACTTTGAATGTAATTAAATCAGTGACTGCTTTATATTGTGTGATAAAATATTAGTTTTATTAAATATGTATCACTTAAAAGACATACCTTGAAAAATAGCTAAGGCTTTAAGTCAACATATTATAGAGATATCTCTACATTCATATTTATTGCTGCACTATTCATAGCATCTAGTAACTGGAATCAGCCTACATTTCCATCAATAAAGAAGTGAATTAAGAAAGTGGGGTAAATAGAGGATACAATAGATTTTTATGCATCAATAAAGAAAAAGTGGCATTTGGCAGGATGACAGATACTATATAAAAAATCATTATATTAATTGAAATAATCCAGGTTCCAAAATTATTAGTACTGCATTTTTTTTCTTATCTGCAGATACTAGATATAAAATGATAGGTGTGTTATCCAAGTGATGTCAGGCATGGGTTCCCTCGCATTGCATGGGTTTGAAGTTGGACCAGTCATTGGTTGGCCACTCCTTCAAATGGCTAGGAACCATAAAATGGGTATCCCAGAGACCTAGGATAATGCTAAACATGACTGGCCAAAACAACAAAAAGAAAGAAAATTCATTGAAATCACTTCTAATGATATTTTGCTATACTTGTAGCCTGGTGACTAGCCCAACCATTATCAGAGAGGCTTTATCCAGCAGCTCATGGGAGAAGATGCAAAGACCCACAGCCAAATATTAGTCAAAGCTTGAGGACCCCTAAGAAAAAGGAGAATGAAGGACTGTAAAAGGCAGAGGGGTCGAGAAACTAGGAAAGCATGGCCCACAGAATTAACTAAGCAGGATTCAAAGTTGGTCATAAAGACTTGGTTGACAATCACAGAGCCTGTGTGGGTCTCAACTAGATCTTGCATAAGTGCTATGGTTGTATAGTTTGATATTCCTGTGGGACTTCTAATAGTTGGAGTAGGGGTGTTTCTGACGGTTTTCAGTTCCTGCTCTTGGGACCTTTCCCCCTCCTACTGAGTTGCCTCTTCCAAACTTGATTTAAAGGTGTATGCTTAGCCTTATTGTAACTGGTTATGCTGTGTTCAATTAATATCCTTGAGAAGCCTGCTTTTATCTGAAAGCAATTAGAGGAGTAGAAATGTGGGAGTGGGGATGTGTGTGGTACTAGGAGGAGTGGAGAGCAAAAACTGTGGTCAGGGTGTAATGCAAAAAAAATAAATTAAAAATGATAGAGATGTGTGCATATATATGTTTATATGCATTTATAGATAATAAAACTAGGAGGAAGATTAGCAGCAGGAGGAAGAGATCTCAGAGAGGATATGAAATGGAAAGAAAAAAACACATGTTAATAGGAAAGGAAAAGGAATGTCTTGTTAGGGAGCAACACAGGACCAGCTGGTGTAGGAAAGGGGCATGTGGGGAGCAATGAGGGACAGAAATGAATGCCAGCAAAGTACAATGACAAAATATATGAATATGCCTAAAAATTCAATGAAATAGAGAATAAGTAATATTTTGATAGATTTATTAAAGAGTGTTTTATAAAGATAAGTTAAGGTCTTAGAACATTTTATGTCAAATTTAAGCACAGGAAATATTTTTAAGAATTCATATTACGAGACTATTTGTAACATATCTGACTTAAGTAGCAATCCTTAAACATGGGTTGACAATGAGGAGATGTAATAGTAGATCCTGGGTTTCTGCTTTGGAGAGACAGTAATGTAGTCCGGAATCAGTCACCACCCTATAAAACACAAGACATACCAGGGGCTCAAGAAAGTCAGAGTTCTGAAAATATGTGGGTATACACACACACACACACACACACACACACACACACACACACACACACACCAAAACAAAACAAAACAAAACAAAACAAAACAACAACCTATTCAAAACTTTGCTCATTGGCCACTGACTGGTTGGGAAGGGAGTGTGTATTTTAAAGAATATGACCTTGAATATGATAAACAGCACTTCATCCCTTTCCTATTTCTTTCATTTTGAGTACATAGAAGGAGTTGCTAGCCTTTGTCTTGCTAACAACTTTCAGCCATTAGTCAAACTGTTAGTGCACCAATTTAAAGCTATTAGGAATCTAGTTTACTTACTGCTAGATCCTAATTTGCAGTGATTGACAGACAATGTGTCAAGTACCTTCCTCCTTGACTTGACAAAATGCCTCACAAACACAACTTAGGGAAGAAAGTCTTTATCCAGCGTCACAGCTAGAAGGAGTAGTCATTCAGAGCAGAAAAGATTCCCTTCTTGATGCGGCAGCACATATATCACATCATGTCCACAACCAGGGATCAAACACATTCAAGATGCATCATTCCCCTTCTTTTAAACCTTTTTGGATACACTCTAAAAAATCAACCAGTGGTATTTCTTCATGGGAATTCTAAATCTTATCAAGTTGACATCCATGATTAGATAAATAAATGATATATAGATAGATAAATGATAGATGACAAACCAACAGATAGATGATAGATAGGCAGGTAGAGAAATGACAGATGGGGAGATAGATGGATAGATAAAATGATAATAGATAGATAAACAGATAAATAAAGAAATAGAGATAGACAAACAAACAGACAGATAGGCAGATGAGAAATGATAGATTTTTTATTATACAAACTGTAAGACCTAAGCAACTTTTAAAATAATATATTATTTTTCCATATTTTTTCAATGAAGAATATTATTTTGTTGTGTTAAAAATGTATGTTTTTATTATAAATGTTAGATTACTATAAATTAAGTTGCAGAATATGGTTAGTATTCTACTACAAAGATGGACATTTATTTGGAACACTATTTTTCACCCAGACATTGAGATTACTTTTTATATTTTATCATGTCACAGTAGTTTCAAAAATTGATAGCAAGCACTTTAACACCATCATCGAAAAAGCAGCAGGTTTCTCAGTTTGGTGCCAAATTGTAGCCATCCACTCATTTGCCATTTGGCAAAGGATTTCATCCAGTTCATCCACTATCACTGTCCTCTTGCAACTATTATTGATCACCTGTCAATTTCCTAATTCTAGAAACCTAGGAAACATGTATCACCATAGAAATTACATCTCCACTCACACATCACTTAACTCTTCTCTGCAGTTTTTACCAGAAGATCTCAGATTTGATCTCTGCACAGTTGCAATCATAAGAGTTCCTATAAGAAAATCATACTTGCAGAATCCTGCACTGGATGAAGCTGCAATTTACCTAACCAAGTTTTACAGTGATTCGCATTTGCCTAGAAGTGCTTCTCGGGCTTTCACTTCAGAGGTTGCAGACTTGCTCAAATTCAGCATCTCCTTGAGTTGACCTGGAATGAGAGAGCACTGGCAATCCTCATTTTTAATGAATTTTGGGTGGATTCTGATACCCTCATTCTCATGTAGCTTTTTGAGATGCTAACAGGTATAGAATTGGTTTTGTTATTCTTCAGAAATTGTTTTATTTTATTGACATATGTCATCTTTGGAAACACGTTTCTACTTTACCATTTTTACTTAGAGATGTTAATGCTTCTGTCAATTCAGAAACTGAAAACAAACTAGGTTAAGTGGCATCATGGAAATCATCCCAGTCCTATGTATTTATGGCATTAGTACCTCCTTTAAAGAAAGAAAAGTCAATGACAACTTTCTAGAATCTAAAAACAACCTGTATCCTCAATATAAATTTATCTAGCATTACTCAAAGTTTAACATTTGCTGCCTAAGTTCCTCTAAATAAAGCCTTGGGAAAAAAAAAAAAGATCTATGGCTTATAGTGAAATTGCTTATTTATAATTCTCAAAATACAGAGTTCCTTTGAATTTATTTTTATTAGGCTTAAATTTTAAAAAGTAAATACTGCGTTTGGTACAATATTTGTGTCTGGCTTTGTAAGCATTATTCTTGTGCTAAACTTGAGAATTGTTATTTCTACAAAGCTGTCTTCAAAATACATACAAATGGAGGTATAGGAGCTGGGAAGAAATCTCAGTCAGGAAATTGATTATCCAATTCAAGAATGAGTACCTGGGGTCACTCAATAGAATCCACCTTTCTTAGCTGTGCATGGTGGCAGCACTTATAATTCATACCTGGTGAGGCAGAGACAGGTGACTGCCTAGAATTTACTGAGGAGTCAGATTATTCTGATTGGCAAGCCCTGGGGCTGTGGAAGATTCTGTCTCAAAAAGGAAGCTGCAAGACAATCTAAGAACATCGCCCATGCTCATATGTGCTTACATATCCAAACACAGACATGTAATTTTACACAAATGAACATGCAAACATACACACACACACACACACACACACACACACACACACATAGTACAAATACATAGGCATTTCAGCTTTTTGGAGGCAGAATAATCCCCCAAATCAAAAATATAGATTACTTTTAACAATATTATTGCAATACATCTGACATAAGCAGCTTAAGAAAAGAGACCTTTGAGGCTTATGATTTCAGTAGGCACAGTCTATCAAGACTGTGATGAGGAAGAATAATATTTGAATAGCCCATGGACCTTGAAGCAGGACTGGTCTATGACCCACAAACATCCACCTCGAGTGACCTAACACAAGTAAGTTTCATCTCAAATAATGTGCAACTCTCCCAAATACCATTAGCAGCTAGAGAACAAGTATTAAAACACATAACCCTGTATGGAACACTTCACATTTGTCTTAATTACTTTTATACTGTTGTGACAAAGCACTATGACAAAAATCAATTTCCAGAAGAAAAATTTTATTAGGGCTCATGGTTCCAGATGGCGAGTCCATGACTATTATAGCAGAAAACATGGAAACAGGTAAGCAGGCATGACAGTGGAACAATAGTTGAGAATTTACATCTGATCCAGAAGTCCAAGCCAGAATAGAGAGAGAGAGAGAGAGAGAGAGAGAGAGAGAGAGAGAGAGAGAGAGAGAGAGGGCTTAGGCTTTTAAAACCCCGAAACCTGACCCCAGTGATGCACCTCCTCAAACAAGACCACACTTCCTAATCCTTTCCAAACAGTTCTGCCAACTGCAGAACCAGCAAGCAAATACATGAGCCTGTGGGAGCCATTCTCATCAAAAACATCACAGCCTTGAACCTTAACTTCCAGGCAACAGAGCTCGAATGAAATCCCTCTTCTCATTCTAGCTGAATAAGTAAGACTGAAGAGACACTGAAACTGACAGATGAGATTAGATGATGAACCAATCATCTTAGACTCCCATTGCTGGGTCATTACCAACTAGCTGTACAGTTGGAATTCTAAATTTCTGTAACCAAATCTTCAGTGACTGGGATAAGGAATTTAATCATTGAATAAACAACTCAGCCCTTGCATCTCCCAACTGTAGTCACACAAATAACTTTAGAGACTGCTTGTTCAATAGCTTGACACCAATAACATCTCCAGTGTGAATCAATAGACATTCTAAAAAATATGAAGTCATGGTGTTTTGAACCTCATTGCATAGATCATATATCATGAATTGTGGCTTTAGAAAGCAAGAAGCTAAAGGCTGACTAATCACACCAAATTCCTTTTCTTCCTCATTTTACTTTAGATTTTACTTTTGACATAAGATCTGTCACACCCAGTCAACTAAAGCAATTCCTAAAGATCAGAATAGTAGAGATAAAGGAGAAAAAAAATGTCTACAGAGCTATGTTTAAATAATATACATGCCTTTTAAAAGTTTCACAGGCTTAAGAAAGGTGATGTTTTCCTTTCTAAATGATGAACATTGTTTTTGTACCTTATGTAGAAATGTTATGGAGAGAAAAGTCTCTGTTCCTAGAAAACTAGATGTATTGAGAGGTTAAAAACTTGACTGATATCTTTCTTCTTGGCAATCAACTATTGGAGACTTATAAGGTTTAGCTAGGGCTGGGCATTTAACACAGTAGATCTTTGTTCTCATAAATGTGACTCCTCCTTCCAATCTATTGGTATCTTTTTTTTCTACAGCAAAACTGGCCTTTTAATGATCATATCAGCATTTATATTCATGTTTATCCTGAAAGGAACTAACAAGGAAGGGTATATAATGTTCTTTTAAACGCTGTGATGTGTTATTGCCTACTACTGTTTCTCAGTATATTTTGAAGGTGGGTATCAGGAATTAGTTTGTAATTTTCACTCCATATTGGTCAACAATGCGCCCAACTCTGAAATGTTTGCCTTTAAGAACAGTAGGCATTGGGTTTATAATGCCTTGAAATATAAGATACTTTTCAAAAACTGAAATATTTCCACATAGCTGCATTCACATATATATTTTGAAGACTAACAGAGGCTATACCATGTAGTGGGATTAGGTTATGTTGCTACTATTTCCTGTCATTATAAATAATTTTCCCACCCATGGATTTAATAAAAGCTGATTAGCTAAAGGCAGACAGGAAGAGTGAGTGGGGCTACCAGGCTAAGAAAACTTCAGAACATCTCAGAGCATAGACAGATGCCACAGGGATGCAACAGAGGCACCAGGAGGAGATGGCAGCAGACACAGAGGAAAGAAGCTGAAATGCTGCTATGAGAAAAGGTATTGAACTGCATGGCTGAACATAGGTTAGTTTAAGAGCAAGAGCTCGCTAGCAATATGTCTGGACCCTAGTCAATCAGCATAAAAATGATACAAGCCTGTGTGTGATTATTTGAGGCTAAGTGGGACTGTGAATGGGTCTGAACCTTTGGTCTAGGCCTGGAAAATCCAGGCCAGAACCTTTTACAGCAACACCAAAGTAGCCTAAATCCTCCTTAAGATTTAACACTGCTAGTAACTTAGAAGACACTCATGTATTTGATAGCACACTCACCCACCTCCTATCACTAAGTATGATGCCTCACTGGGAGAAGTATGCTTATCTTATACTCCTTTATAATTATGATATCTTGCATATATGCTCTTAGCACTTTATTTTTTGATTATACTTGCTCTTGAACTTTATATAAATGTAATTGCATCATATGAATTTTTGAGTTGTGTATATTTTCTGCACAACTATGTTTGTGACATTCATCTCTGGAGTTACTTGACAGCATTGTTTATTTATTTTATCATTGCATATGTTAGTGAGAATATTCTTTATTTTACATGTTGCTACAAATTTGATTGAACCATCTTCTGGTACTCATGAGGAGGTTTTGATAATTCATTAAAGTCTAATGATAGAATTGCTAAGTGTAAAAGCCTATGTATTTCTCATTCAAATATGATCAGACTATTTCCTGAAGGAGCTTACCAACTTAAAATCACACAAGATACGCAAGTTTCTGTTAATATATATGCACCTCAATATTGGTAGCATATAGGCAAAATGACTGCTAGCCTGGTGAGCATTCTATAACATTTATTTGTACAGTCTCTGTTTTTATATGAGACACTTTTCACTTACTTGTTGTTAATTTAATCTTATTTTTTTAATGTATCAATCAAAACTTTGGTATAATTTTTTGTTCAATTCCTTGTACTTTTCTAGATATTAACCTTTCCTCTATGTTATGAGGTGGAAGTGTGTCCTTTGAGTTGTTTATCTTAGGGTATTTTTATGAGGAGCGAACTGTCAGGAGGGGAGATTTATTTTCATATGTGTATGAATATTTTAACGAATGTACAAAACCACATTGCATGTGTGTTATACTTGAAAAGGCAGTCACACACAATTGTCAGCCTAAGACTTACCCATTGAGTCTTCTTATTTGTCCTTCTCGTTTTCTTTTTAACAGTTATTTTAATTTTATGTTTATGGATGTTCTGTGGAGTGTATGTTTGTGTGCCACAAGCAAGTGTGGTTCTAACAGACTCCAGAATAAATTACTGAGTCTCCCACAACTGTAATAACAAGTGTTTGTGAGCCATCATGTGTGATGGGAACCAAATCTAGGTCCTTTGCAAGAGCAGCAAGTTCTATTAGCTCTGAGCTGTTGCTGCAGACATTCAGTATGTTTTTATGTTTTACTTATTTAGAGCTTTTTCTTTTTTGAAACAAGGTAGCTCAAACTGGACTCGAGCTCAATTGCTGAGGCTGATCTGCTGGCATCTGCAAATTCTCCTCTCTCATCTTTTTCAGTTCTGGGATTACAGGAATATGCCACAGCACCTGGATAGAACATTGTGCTCTCAATATAGCTATATTTATCACTGCACATGTTAATTTTTACAATTAATTTTAAAATCTGCTTGAGTTTATCTTTTGATATGGCGCTAGCTTAAAAAAATATATTTTCTCTTTTTGACACACTGGCATCATATATTGCAATGACCATTTCTACTCACAGTAGAAATACATCAAGGAAAATACATATACCAGTGTGCTCATGTATGTGTGTATGTGTGCACACATTCCTCTGTGTATGTGTGTGTGTGTCTGTGTTTGTGTAAGACAGCATAAGAAAAGGAGTTGAAAACACTCATACTTCCAAATTATTTTCAAGACTGAATAGGTCATAGATATTGTAGCTATTTAAACAAACAAACAAAAAAAAAAAAAAAAAAAAAAAACAGAAGCACCACACATCAGATTGGGCAGAATTTCAAGGTAGATCAACAGGACCAGTTACATAACTTGTAATGTCCAAGAGAGAGTGAACATGTGGAAACTTCTACTTTTAACTATAATTTCAAGATGAGGACAGAAGAACATTAAATCCAGACTGCAGAGCTTCTGAGAATGGGGACCTGCACAAGCCAGTTCTGCTGGCAGGGTGTGATAACATGGCTCTTTTTAATGTGACAGCCAGAAAAATAGTCAAAAACCAACTTCACCTTCTTGCAGAAATAAACTTTCAATCAGGAGTGACAATTATGTTGAAGCAATTAAATATCTAGCCTAAAATCAGGTAGAATTTTAATCTTCCAGCTGATTTCAATGCTAGTAAATATACCCATAGAGACACGTGTTCCTGGTACTAAGAAGAAGAAGCATTCACCTTCAAGTTGCTTTGCCTTTATTTTCCATTCTCTAGTTACAAATTTGGATCTCTGGCCTTTATGTATTCTCACCCTTTGGCCTGACTGCAGGGCCATGCTCTATAGAACACTCTTTTGAGATTTGGTACTGTTATTCCCCAGCACGAATATGCTCTTTACAGATTCCTGCTGTGTTTTCTTTACGGCGTTTTAAATGAATGTTGAAAGAAGTTTATCGTCTCAAGTACTAGCTTCTGAGCCAGAAGTACTTAAGTGAAAGACTATTTGAATAGGTGCCTGTGGATATATCCTCTTACAGACTCTTATTCAATATTTTTGTACTTTCAAAATAAAAAACAATTCCATGTTATTTAAGTTTGACTCAAATGGACATGGGATAAATTAAATAATGCCACTATTATTCAGCATTGTCAGAAACTGAAGTATCGCATGTATCTGAATTTTAAAGAATATAAAAATTATAGTTTAATATTTAAAACTTCAAGCTTTCAACACTGTTTCTTTTTGTGTTAAGTAATAAAGCTGGCTTAGTCTTCCAAGTCAGTGCCTTACTAACCACAGCAACTCAACATAAATTTCCATTTCATTGATTATTTGTAGTCATCATTCTGAACATTAGTAACTGGGCTCTGTTTATCGTGGATGCACTGAAACTGCCTTTTGATTGCTTCTTCTACCTTTCAACCCTGGTGACATTGTCAACTGGGACTTTAATGCATTCATGCACTTCAGGAACGTCTTTGGTGCTGATTTGCTTTTGTTAATGTACTATGGACCAAGAATCACTTTATAATTTAAAAATAATCTACATCAAATGAAAGTAAGAATTTTAAAGGAAAAAAAATCAATCCAGAATTAAATGTCAGAGTTTTAGTGGCAGACTTTGTTGGCTTTTAGATTGCTAAGAGGTCTCTGTCTTCAGGTTTAGACTTACTGCTTAGCAAAGCCTGTGCCTAGAAAAGAGCCTCCATTGAAATAATAAGCAGGGGGTGTACTCACTCATTAGAGAACTTTAAACAAATAGCAAAGAACACTCAAGCTGCAAATCACAACCACTGAACAGCTTGGGATCTGAAGCACCTTGGATTGGCACCTTGGAGCCCATTCCCTCTAGAGGTACAGCTAACCCAGTCTTGATATTAGGATGAGAAAATAGGATGTGCCTGGAGTGGATGCTGAACTAATAATCCACTTTGGGACCTTGGGACCTCCTGCCCTTTCTGGAGAGGGGATGGGGGGGTGGGGAGAAGAGAGACTGACAGGGAGGGGTTTTGAGGGGGAAGGGAGTTTGACCAATGGGATGCATGAATAAAAAATGAGACTTTATTCTATGAAAATAAAAAAAAAATAAAAAACAAATGAGACCATGAATTTGAGAGAGTGTGGGGACGGTATATGGGAGGATTTGAAGGGAGGTAAAATTATAATAATGACAGTTTTTGTATCTGCTAGGAATTTTTATACCTAGAAACAAGTTGATTTAGCCAGACAACAAATACTAAAATAAAAAAGCTTACTCATCAGTATCTTCTATATCATAAAACTGAGTCCCAGAGATGGTATTGGAAATCACATGTTTATAAATTCAGGAAAAGCTAATGTGCAAGAATGTGTTCAATGGCATTGGGTTGTGCCGATTGAAGATTCTCAGCAAACATGTCTTTAATAAATAAATGTTATCTGCAGTCTGATTTCAAAACACCAGATGTTTTACCAATATAAAGAGTGAACAGGAATCATAAAATTAGAAAAAGGAAGCACTGAGAATATCTTTGGTTTTCATTTAAACATTTGCATTTTCTATTACAGAGATAGTATCATGAATGGATCTAGTAAATATTAAAATTTAAAAAGATTTTCATTCAGTTTCTCAGAATAATCTATAACATCCCATAATAATAAGAAAATGAAATAATCTAAGATATACACCTATAATTCTTGTGAATGTTGCAAATAAGTAATGTGCTATCATAGGCAGTTTTTATAACTATTAAATCAGACATGTCAGTTTTCTGATACTACAAACTGCTGGAAGAAGTATGTTTCCCATTAAGATTCTGGTATTTACAAGGCTTAATTTACGCTGAAATATTTTGAACAGAAAAAAAAAACCCAAAAGTCCTTTGCTTGGCTGTGGATTGTGGGCTCCATAAAGAACTCCCTGGCACACTGTCTAGTCTCAATAAGAGTCAGTGGGTAAAATATCCAACCCAACATGTTTCAGGTATAGTCAGTGAATTTTTTTCTCTGACTTGCACCACATTTAGGGATGCTGAATATACAAGAAATAGAGACATATCAAAGTTAAACTACTTTAACAGGAAATACTTCCAAAGTCATTTAAAAGAAAAAAGGACTACAGTCTCAGACCAGAAATAGAACAAAACAGCCTATTGTCATCTCTCTTGTATGTTGACCAGAAGTTGATGGCAAGACCCTACTATGGCCAAAGACACCACATGCTTTAGTCATAGGACATGAAGACATCAAGCTGGTACTGGAAGCTTCTTCCTTGCTGCCCAGATTTGAAGGTCAGGGAGATGTTTAAAAGGTTTTGGAGCAGGGTAGGGGGGAAGAAGGTCTTTAATATACATTCCTAGCTGTGAACACCAGGAGCTATAATAGTGACTGATCCTGCAGGATATAACCTTTGGTACAAGATTTGTATAATGTTAAGAGGACAATCAACTTTAAAATTGAACATTAGAGAGACCCGGTGCTCTCTGCAGAGTCCCAGCACACTCTGGAGCAGGGGAAGCTGAACTGTGCCCCTGGCCACACCCACAGTGCCTGCTGAGGGAATCTGCAGGGCTCCAGACTACAACCTCCAACTGAGCGAACCAACAACTGCAGGGGTCTCTGAAAGACAGAATCAAGCCCTGACCAGAGAGGTGACAGGTGACACACAAACCCAAGTCCCACAACTGACCAGGACCCATCTAATCGTGAACCACTGAAGCCATGGGCAAACGTCAGTACAAGAAATTACATAATAATACAAAGGACAACATGGTAACTCCAGAAGAGAGTGGAGATCTTACAAATACAAGACCTGAACTGAGCAATGAAGAGGAAACAGAAGGAAGCAACACCAAAAATTCCTTTTTGATGATCATCGAAGCTCTCAAAGAAGATATGAAAAAAAGCCTTAAAGAAATAGAAGAAAATACAAACAAAAAATTGGAAGAGATGAACAAAGCTATGAAAGAAACAGGTCAGGAACTAAAAGCTGAAATAGAAGCAATAAAAAAGGCACAAAATGAGGCAAAGATGGAAAGAGAAAACCTGAAGGAAAAAGCTGGAACCACAAATACAAGCATAACAAACAGAGTTCAAGAGATGGAAGATAGAATCTCTGAAGTGGAAGACTCAGTAGCTCAAATAGATATATCAGTCAAAGAAAATAGTAAAACTA
>PVIH01021213.1:0-30328 GCA_004025045.1 Sigmodon hispidus | reverse complement strand
TTTGCAGTTGAGGTGTGTTTCTTGTAGGCAACAGAAGGATGGCTTCTGTTGTTGTATCCATCTTGTTAGTGTGTGACGTTTTATAGGAGAGTTGAGTCCATTGATATTAAGGGAAATTAGTGACCATTGATTCATATTTCCTGCCATTTTTGGTGGTAACTTGTTTGTATTTCCTTTCTCTAGGGTATTCTTCTGTGGAATTATTGATTGTTTGTGATTTTGTGGATGTATCTGGGGTCCTTAGTTTGTAGTTTTCCCTTTAATACTCTCTGTAGTGCTGGATTGGTAGATATTCTTTCAGTCTGACTTTGTCCTGAAATACCTTGTTTACTCCAACTATGGTAATTGATAATTTTGCCGGGTATAGTATTCTAGTTTGGCATCCATGCTATTTTAGCGTCTGTATAACTTCTGACCAAGCCCTTCTAGCTTTCATTGTTTCCATTGAATAGTCAGGCGTTATTCTGATGGGTCTGCCTTTATATGTGAGTTGGCCCTTTTCTTTTGCAGCTCTTAAAATTTTTTCTTTGTTCTGTATGTTTTGTGACTTGATTATAATGTGGTGTGCTGACTTTTTTTTGGGATCATATCTATTTGATGTTCTGTAAGCTTCTTGTATCTTTATAGGCATTTCCTTCTTCAGGTTAGGGAAGTTTTCTTCTATGATTTTATTGAAAACATTATCTGTGCCTTTGAGCTGGTATTCTTCTCCTTCTATTCCTATTATTCTCAAATTAGGTCTTTTCATGGTATCCCATATTTCCTGAACATTTTGAGTTATGGCTTTTTTAGTTTTACTATTTCCTTTGACTGATATATCTATTTGAGCTACTAAGTCTTCCACTTCAGAGATTCTATCTTCCATCTCTTGAACTCTGTTTCTTATGCTTGTATCTGTAGTTCCAGGTTTTTTCTTCAGGTTTTCTGCTGTTGATTTTTTAAAGGATCATTTCTAAGTTTTGGCTTTTCAAATTTAAGATTCTTGAATAATGTGATTTTCTCTGCCATAGCTCACATTTTAAAATAAATCTTTCCAAACTTGTGGTTCACTAATACTCTTTCACAAATAGAGTAAGGGTGTGTGATCCACATTAGGAAGTTACATGCATGTGGTTGTATCTATCTGTGGTTGTACATCCTGATGCACACTGGCGTCTATGTTTCCTATTTTGATGCTCCATCTGCTCACCTGGGCTCAATACTGCACCACTTCTTAACCATGTACTTTGATTCCTTTGCAACTAATGTAAAACCTGTGGGAAAATTCCGCTATACCCTCCCCCTCCACAAAAAAATTCTTGCTCTTTCTCTATTGTTGTACTTGAAGTTATTTCCCTTGTGGCTGTCTTAATAGAAGTGCAGCTGTATTCATTTGCTTATTTTAGTTTTAGCTTATTGGTTTTTCTGTTGTAGTCCTATCTCATTTCTTATTTTTGGTATTCTCTTATTCTAATCCATCATTTGTCATGAGCCTGAACCATAGGTCAAACAATTTATAAATAATATAGTTCTCTGAATAATTATTTTATAAGCAGCTACAGGACTGTGTGTGGATCTTTGTCTGGACTAAGAGGCATGGACAAAAAATATTTTTTTAACTACAAATGGCACCCAATATGGGGCAGGAACCCATGACTCTGAGGTTGAAAGTCTCCTACTACAGGGGCTTCAGCTGTACATCCTAAGCAACCCATTCCTATCCACTATTTGCATGTAACATTGTAGTACTTTCTATAAGGAAGGCACATGTTCATGTATTTTTCTTTTTCTTCATAAGCAAAAGTAAACATAAGCTGTGTTGTGCTTTTTTTAGTTCAATAAATATTTTGAAAACATTCCAAATAATGTGTTATTTTATATTAGTGTGCTGAGTGAAATTTAATTACCAAACAGTCAAAAATAACATGATCATTCAATAAATGAGGCTATCTGAATTTCTTTTAGAACATACAGTTTGTTTAATCTACACATTCAATTATTAGTGTTTAAACAGGCCCATGAGCCCATGAGGACCTGATGCTCTGGCTGTTCCTTTCCTTTGGTCTTTTTACATTGGAAATTGAAGATGCTTTCCTACAAAAAAATAAAGGCACAGTTGATGTGTTTGTCAAACTAAGGTATCAATTATTTAAGTTAATTCTAAAATTTTATCATGCTAGCATAAATATATTTTAAAATTCTCATAAAAATATAGAATTCATGTTTTCCAGGTTCAGCTTTATTTTTTCATTTAGGTAGTTCAAATTTTTTTCTGTTTTTGTTATTTTAAATTTCTTCAGTGTGGGTCTATGGGTCATTGGTCATTACAAACTCATTTTGCCCTTGAAGGATAAATGTAATGTTTTGCTTCCACAACACATAAAGCTCACATTTTTCAAGCTCCTTACAGAGAGAGAGAGAGAGAGAGAGAGAGAGAGAGAGAGAGAGAGAGAGAGAAAGAGAGAGAGAGAGGAAAAAGATGTCTTTGCAGACAACACATTCCACTTATTTTATCCAGATCCAGTGCAATTGAATTTACTAGGACATAATCACTGAATTAAGTAATTAAGCTTGCATGTTCACCAAGTTTTTCAGTTTCTCTATTCATGAAATATAGAAATGCTTTTGTTTAACATGAATACTATGTTTAAAAAATGACAAGGAACTAATATAAAACAGAGACTCCTGAATTATATTTTTCAGTATGAGAACAGACATTACTTATATTATTACTATTTCTTTTTAAAAATATTTTATTATGAATAAAGTCTCATTTTTTTAATCCATGTATCCCCTTGTTCAAACTCCCTTCCCCCTCCCACCCCTCCCAGTCACTCTCTCTTCTCCCCATCTATTTATCTCCTCCCCGGAAAGGGCAGGATTTTTTAAAAATATTTATTTATTTATTATGTATATAGTGTACAGAAGAGGTTACCAGATCTCATCATAGATGGTTGTGAGCCACCATGTGGTTGCTGGGAATCGAACTCAGGTCCTCTGGAAGAGCTGTCAGCACTCTTAACCTCTGAACCATCTCTTCAGCCCAGGATTTCTTATTTGTAAGCAATAAGCTTCACATTCCTGGACTTCTAGCATGTAGAGAATGATAGATGGATAAAGATTGGAAGCCTGGTAGCAGCAATTATAGGCCTGGCTCTGTAGGATTTGACTAAAAGACATAGAACAGGGAGAACAGTGAAGTTGACAGAATAGTATGAAAAAAACCAGTTGGCAGAGAGGAAGATCAGCAACTTTTCTGACCATGGTCAATGAGCAACAGAACAAATGTAGAACAATTCTAGTAGGAAAATGTGTGAGAAAACAGGTACTAAGAAGCCATAAGGAACTAGGACCTTGAAGGCATAGAACTGTTGAGCCTCTATTATTCTCCTCTCTGGCCTTTTATCCCTTGGAAGCATGTGTATTTATATAGAGTGTCTGCTTTTATTTATACCTCTGTTTCTTTTCATATTTTTTTGGTTCTAAAACACTAGACACTGGAAATTCCAGTAGCTGTGTCCAGACTTTAGTACCTAAGGATAACATCCTCTACATAATTTTGTTTAGTTCTCTGATTTATGGATTTCTCTGAAGAAGATATTAGAAAGTGATGATGTAGGATTAGAAATTATTAATTTGCCAAGAAAGTTGTTAAAATTTGATTAGTGATGATCAGCACTGTTCCATGAAAGAAAGAACGTTTTAATACACATAATTATATACTCTAAATAGGTATATAGGATAAATTGAATTCCACTATTGATTAACGAAGAAATGTAGCTTCATGAAAATAGAAGACTTTAGTGAGTAAATTGGGAGAAATGTCTTTCTGTTTTATCTGTTTTTTTTCTCTTCATTTTATATTGACAGAAATGATTTTTTAGAAGACAGATAATTTAAAATAATATTATGTTGTTTGACTGTGTGAGTAGCAACAAATATTTGTCAGAAAATTTGTTTTTTTTTGTATGGATCTCTCACACTGGAGCCTTTGACTTCTCTTCAGAAATAGACCTCAGGGATGAACCCCATACCAACAGTAAAGAACTAGAGGAGAAGAAAAAGAAAAGGAAGCCTGAGGGGCAGGATAATAGAGGGGAGAATGAACAGAAGGACAATTTGCATATGTTGATGCACACAATTCATTGACTGTATCTTGATTCATAGAAGAAGAAAATGAATCCTTTGTACTATAACAGATTATTTTTGAAGGGGGCTATGGTTTGTGCAGAGTTCAAGGTGAGGGTGCTATGGGCATAAAGTAAAAATGACACTACTTAA
This sequence comes from Sigmodon hispidus, assembly GCA_004025045.1. Taxonomy (NCBI): domain Eukaryota; kingdom Metazoa; phylum Chordata; class Mammalia; order Rodentia; family Cricetidae; genus Sigmodon; species Sigmodon hispidus. The sequence continues at coordinate 26,068 of PVIH01021213.1, read as the reverse complement.
TTATTTTAAACATTTTCTACCTAGTTAAGAGTTGGCTAAGATTTGCAACCCAGCAATGCAGAAATATTTTTAGTTTGTTGCAGTTAGGTTTTCATGTTCCCACATACATTTTCTCTGCTTCAGTTGCCAGTCCTGTGTGTGTTTGTATGTCAGCTTGTGCATGAGCATGCAAATGACCACAAGGCCCAGAAGAGGGCACCAGATTCATTAGAATTGGTATCACACACAGTTGTGCTCCTGGTGTGGGTGCTGGAAACTGAACTAGAATCCTCCACAAGTGATTTAAGGTATTTACCATTGTCTTTCCAAACTCACGATTTTTATTCATCCTTAAAAATTCACCCCAAATCTAACTTACCTTCCTGAATTTTATGCCCCTTCTCTGTGCTGTCATGGCACTCTTGTCATTTTTCCTGAATCATGCTTCTTTTGTTTTGATAATTTGTCTTTTGCTCAGAGTTGCTGACACTTCAGGACTCCAATCTGCATTTTAGTTTTCTTTCTGCCTCTTTTCTTATTGTTGAACAACTAAGTACTACTTCAAATTCATGAGCTTTTATGCCTGTAATTTCTTCTCATTATAATTGCTTTCTTCTCATTAGTTAGGAAATTTCTTATTATTCTCAACAATAGTCTTTTTATTAATAGCTGCATGAAGTCTTTTTTGACCTCTTCTCTCACCACAGCAAATGCAATAATTTAGTCAACTGCTTTAATTTTACACCTGGAACTAAAGGACATTTTCAAAATGATAAAGTAAGGCTTTTCATACAAATACTAAAGATACACCTGAAATATTTTATTCTTCAATTAATAAGTAAACTGGGAACATTTTGTAACCACTTCTGGTGAGAGATAGATTTATAGAGAATTACATACCTGAAAATTCATCAGCATTAATTTAACAGGAGCCACTGTGGCAAAAATATTCCATCACTACTATTTTTTAGGCTAGCTTCTATTGCTACTGAACTTGCACATTCTAGTAAAGGTAATAATGCACAGTGATAAAGTATCTAGACAAAAGCAACTAACTTTACCTTTAGTTGCTTTTGTCTACATACGTTATCACTGCAGTAGAAGTAGAAATGAAGACAGGCATCCTATGAAGTTGACAGTCAAAATTAGTATCACACTAAACATCCACACACTACTAGAGAGATGACTTGATTGCTTCTGCCACATCAAAGTTACTCACATCATACCCACCTTCAGTGATCATTGTTAAATTTACTTTTAAAAATATATTTGCAGGACTTGTGACTTGAAGGAAATTAACAAGCGTTTTTGTTTGTTCACCCCTAATCCAGGTTTTCTGACATCATTCACCATGACCATACCAAGTTTAGCCTCAATGAGGTCAAAGTCATCTACTTGAGATATACTGGAGCAAGGTTAGTGGTACATCTAACTTGGCCACCATTATTCATCTCCTAGGCTCACATCCAAAATAAGATGGTGATGCTATTGCCAAGAAAAACATATGATTTGAAAATTCTGAGGATGATGGTGAAATTAACCATCAGAACAGACAGACAAAGGCTGAGATTCTCCCTTCTGCCTCTGCTCTGATCATCAAACTAACTTAGGAGCCACCAAGAGACAGAAAGCAGCAGATGAACAGTAGACATAGCAGGAATACCCATTTGATTAGATTGTTACCATTGTTTGACAGGTGTAGTCTTTAGCCAGAGAACATTCTGGAGATCCTGGGTACTTCAGAGTTGTTAGGCTAAAATGTGTGTGGCTGCATTCCTTATCACATCATAAATGACATCAACAGCACTTAAGTCAAAAGCTCAGCTAATTAAAAAGTAAAAATAGGCTATTTCAAGAAATATTAAAAAAAGTTTATTTTTATATTTCTCTGTTCCTTATCAAGTCTAACTTTACAGTAAAAAATTTGACTCTAAGCTTTTCTATTTTATTAGAGAATTTCTTTTCCCCTTTAGTTTGAAACAGGCCTCAACGAAGAAAGGTAGTTAATAACTAAACATTCAAACAATGGGTTACTATAGTTCATAAGAATCCATTATATATGTTATGAAGATCTAGGAGACAGGATTGTGAAGTCTCTAAACAAAAATGTAATGACAGGAAAAAAATTGATTAGTGAACACCGCAGGCATATGTTAAGAAATCACACTGTAAACTAATTAATGCATATAGTAAAAATACAGGTAACTTTTAAACTCACTTGTATGAAAACAATAAAAAAATGACATTGGAAAGAAGTTTTTGGCCTGGACTTTCAGGCCTAGCCCCAAGGTTTGGACCCACTCACAGCACCACTGTTGCATATCACCAAATAATCACACAAAGGCTTATATTGATTTCAAGCTGATTGACCTATGGCTTACACAGATTGATAGTTAACTCTTTCATCTTAACATATTTCCATTAATCTGTTTAGCCATGTGGCTTGGAACCTTTTCTAAGAGCATAACGCTTGTCTTCTTTCCTCTGCATCTGCTGCCACCTCCACTGATGTCTTTTCTGGCATCTCTCTGGTGTCTCCATCTTGCTCTTTCGGTTCCCAGAGTTTTCTTAGTCTGGAAGCCCTGGCCACACTTCCTGTCTGCCTTCTGGCCAACCAGCTTTTTATTAAACCAGTAGGAGGACCAAATTCCACTACAATTTGATAATTATTTCACTCTGTTTTTCTAGTGGTGCTGAATAAAATAATAGTTTTGAATAAAAGAATCTTCAAGGAACTTGACAATGAAGAAAATTAACTGAAAAGTTTATTTAGATATGATATTTTCAAGGAAGTCAGATCTAGGACAAATGCTGGAGTCTCAATGGCAATGGACAATCAAAAAAAATTGATATCTTCGCATCCCTCTCACAGCATACACTCTCCTTGTTTATGCTTCGTCTCATGTTATACTCAGTAAGGATCAGTTTCTAGTTCTTCTCTCCATGGTGAATATTTTAGAACATTTTTCAATAATAACATTATGTAATATTCACATGGTTCTAGATATCTCTCTGTTATTATCTAACTTAAACTTCAGAACAATATAAAACAACAATGCATGAGTTTTGGTGAATGAAGAGATTCAAACACATGGAGTCTGATTGAAGAGTACATGATTTTCTTTGCCTAACAGCCTCACAGCCAGACCATACTGAGTCATAATGATTTACAATGGGCAAAATTATCCATTTTTCTCACAATGAAATCATACTTGCATTCACAAGTTACTTTTATCCTGAAGTAGACTTTTTTTTCTCCTTTCTTGTGTATGCAGAAGTAAGTCAGTGTTGAGTTGTCAAAAAAATGTGAAAGAACACAATTTATTAATGGTAAGACCAAAGTAGCTCATTTAACAAGTGGCAATGCAATGGACTGGAAGTAGATATAAAGAAAAATATAGCTAATAAAATAGCTTGAATGTTGAATGTGATTAATTTTAAATATCAGCCATAAACCATGAATAATAAAATTAGGGGGCAACATTTAGGATCTTTATAAAGTTCAGTGAAGTATCACATCTGATCTCTTATTCCTTAAAAATACATATTGAAATATTTTCATTTTAAATTTATTTATTTATTTTTTATTATTATAAATAAAGTCATATTTTTTATCCATGTATCCCCTTGTTCAAACTCCCTTCCCCTCCCGCCTCTCCCAGTCACTCTCTCTTTTCCCCATCACTTTATCTCCTCCCCAGCAAGGGTAGGAGGTCCCAAGGTCCTAAGGTAGCTTAGTTCATCAATAAGTCCTGGCAAATCCACTTTCCTCACCCCAACATGAAGACTGGGTCAGGTGTTACTCTGGAGGGTACAGGCTTCAAGGTGCCAGTCCAAGGTGTTTCAGATCCCAAGCTGTTCAGTGGTTGTGGTTTGCACCTTGGGAATGCTTTCCTTTTTATTTAAAGTCCACTAATGAGTGAGTACATCCCTTGCTTCTCCTTCTGGGATTGTGATACCTTGCTCACGAGGATATTCTCCAAATCCATCCATTTGCCTGTAAATTTTAGGATATCATTTTTTTTTTTTTTTTTTTTTACTGCTGAGTAGTACTCCATTGTGTAGATGTACCACAGTTTGTTAATCCATTCCTCAGTTGAGGGACATCTAGGTTGTTTCTAGGTTCTTGCTATTATGAATTATGCTACTATGAACATAGTTGAGCTAATGCCTTTGGAGTGCGAATGTACATCTTTAGGATATATGCCCAGTAGTGATATTGCTGGATCCTTGGGGAAATTGATTCCCAGTTTTCTGAGGAACCTCCATACTGCATTCCAAAGTAGTGAACAAGCTTACAATTCCACCAACAATGGAGGACTGTTCCCCTTGCTCCACAACCTCCCCAGCATAGGCTGTCATCTGTGCCTTTTATCTTAGCCAGTCTGACAGGTGTCAGGTGGTATCTCAAAGTTGGTTTGATTCATATTTCTCTGATGGCTAAAGATGTTGAGAATTTTTTGAAATGCCTTTCATCCATTCGTAATTCTTGTGCTGAGAATTAACTTTTTAGTTCTGAACCCCATATTTTGATTGGGTTATTCAAGGTTTTGGGCTCTAGATTCTTGAGTTCTTTATATATTTTAGAGATCACTTGTATGGTTGATGAAAATCTTTTCCCATTCTGTAGGCTGTTGTTTTGTCCTATTGACTGTGTCCTTGGCTTTACAGAAGCTTTTTAGTTTCAGGAGGTCCCACTTTTTGATTGTTGTTCTTAGTGTCTTTGCTACTGGTGTTATATTAGGAAGTGGTCACCTGTGCCAATGAGTTGAAGAGTATTTCCCATTTTCTTTTCTATCAAGTTCAGAGTGGCTAGGTTTATGTTGAGGTCTTTGATCCACTTAGATTTGAGTTTTATGCCAGATGATAGGTTTGGATCTATTGCATTTTTCTACACACTACCATCTAGTTATGCCAATACCATTTGTTAAAGATATTATCTTTTTCCATTGAATATTTTGTGCCTTTTTTCAAAGATCAGGTTTTTTGGGGTAATTTTGGGATCTTCAATTAGATTTCATAGATCCACAAGTCTGTTTGTATGCCAGTACCCGACTGTTTTTATTACTGTAGCTCTATAGTATAACGTGAAGTTGGGGGTGGTGATGCTTCCTAAGGTTCTTTTGTTGAGCAAAATTGTTTTGGCAATCCTGGCTTTCCTTTTATTCCAAATGAAATTGAGTATTGTTTTTTCAATATCTGTAAAAATTTGTTTTGATATTTTGATGGTAAGTGCATTGAATCTGTAGATTGGTTTTGGTAGAATTGCCATTTTTACTATGTTGATTCTACCTATCCAGGAACATGGGAGAGCTTTCCATTTTCTGATATCCTCTTCAATTTCTTTCTTCAGTGATTTAATGTTTTTGTCAAATACATCTGTTACTTCATTGGTTGTAGTTACTCCAACGTATTTAATGTTATTACAAAGAGTGATGTTTCCCTTATTTCTTTTTCAGCCCTTTTATCTTTAGTGTATAGGGGGGCTACTCATTTCTTTGAGTTAATCTTGTATTCTGTTACATTGCTGAAGGTGTTTATCACCTGTAGAAGTTCCCTGATACAATTTTGTGGATCACTTATATATACAATCATATCATCTGCAAATAGAGATAGTTTCACTTCTTCTTTTCCAATTTGTATTTTCTTAGTCTTGTTTTGTTCTCATTGCTTTAGCTTAAACTTCAAGAAATATATTGAATAGATAAGGGGAGAGAGGATATCTTTGTCTATTTTCTGATTTTAGTGGGATTCCTTTGACTTTTTCTCCATTAAGTTTGATGTTGACTGTAGGGATCTTGTAAGTTGCCTTTATTATATAGAAATATTTTCCCTGTATTCCTGATTTCTTCAGGACTTTTATCATAAAAGAGTGTTGGATTTTGTCAGTGGCTTTTTCAGCATCTAATGATATGATCATGTGGTTTTTTTCTTCCAGTTTGTTTATATGATGGATGACATTTATAGTTTTTCATATGTTGAACCATCCCTAATTTTCTGGGATGAAGCCTACTTGATCATGGTGGATGATATTTTTTATATGTTGTTGTATATGGTTTGCCAGAATTTTGTTGAGAATTTTAACATCAATATTCATGAGGGACTTTGGTCTGTAATTCTCCTTCTTTGTTGTATCTTTGAGTGGCTTGGTTATTAGGGTAATTGTGGCCTCATACAAGGAATTTGGCAATATTCCTTCAGTTTCTACTGTGTAAAATAGTTTGAGGAGTGTTGGTAATAGTTCTTCTTTGAAAGTCTGGTAGAATTCTGTGCTGAACCTGTCTGGAATTGAACTTTTTTTACTTGGGAGGCTTTTAATGACAGATTCAATTTTCTTTAGGGTTACAGGTCTGTTTTGGTATTTAATCTGACCTTGATTTAATTTTGGTAAATGGTACCTGTCCAAAAAGCTGTCCATTTCTTCTAGGTTTTCCATTTTTTTGGATTAGAGATTTTCAAAGTATGACTTGATAATTCTCTGGGTTTCTGGGGTTCTGTTGTTATGTCCCCTTTTTCATTTCTGATTTTTTTTATTTGGATACTCTATCTTTTTTGGTTAGTTTGGATAAGGGTTTATCTATCTTGTTGAGTTTTTCAAAGTACTAACTCTTTGATTCATTGATTCTTTGTATTGTTCTTTTTGTTTCAATTGCATTGATTTCAGCTCTAAATCTGTTTATTTCTTGGCATCTACTCTATCTTGTTGAGTTTGCTTCTAATTGTTCTAAGGCTTTCAGCTATGCTGTTAGTTCTCTAGTGTGGGATTTCTCTAGGCTTTTCATATAGGCATCAGTGCTATGAATTTTTGTCTTTTAAATATTTTTTCATTTGTGTATGTATACATGTGTGAAGGATATGGGTATATGTATATGTGGTCCACACACACACAGGGAGAGATAGAGAGAGAGAAGGAGAGAGTGAGAGAGGTGCCAGTGGCAGTGAAGGTCAGAAGGCAACACTAGATCACTTGGAACTGAAGTCATAGGGAACTGCAAACCATTGGTCACCTGGCATGGGTGTTAAGAATGGCACATGTGTTTTCTAGAAGAGCAGTGAGAGCTTTTAATTGCTGAGCCATCTCTGTATGCAGATCCCTGACTCTTATTAACAGTGTGAACTTTATCAATTTTCTCACCTGTGAAAGGGATACCAAGAACCTGTGTGTGTGTGTGTGCTTGTGCGTGTGCGTGTGCGTGTGCGTGTGTGTGTGTGTGTGTGTGTGTGTGTGTGTGGTGGGGGGTGTCAGGTGTGAACACAGGTGTGTGTTTCAACTACTTAGTTAAGGTCTGACATGTAAGTGCTTTGTGTTTTTCCTTAGTAGCCTAGCTTCTTTTCCTGCTGCTGTGACAAAAATACCCTGACAAAGGCAATTTAAGGGAGAAGTTTTGTTTTGGTCATGGTTTGAGGGTAAAATCCATCTTGGGAAGACATCCTGGCAGCAGGGGTCTGAGTTCTCTGGTGAAGTTTCACTTGGAGACAGTAAGCAGAAAATGGTGATTTGTCTCAGCTCACTTTCTTGCAGTTGGAGATTTGGTCCTAGGGAATTGTGCCTCTTAATTGTGAGGTTGTCCCACTTTACTTAGCTTTAGAGAATCCATCCCAGGTTTACTTAGAAGCCAATTTCTCTGATGACTCCGGATCTTTTCAAGTTGACGATTTTGCAGTGAGAGTTTTTGTCCCATAGTCATGCTGAAAACCTAAATTGAAGCAGTTCTGGAAATGCCACAGAATGTGACTACAGGAGAAAAAGCCAACATCTCCAATGCACCAGAATGGGTTGAGCTCCAGGTCCATACATGATAGAGAACTGTCCTGCAGTTAGCCACATGACAGGACAGCACAGGGCCTAGTTACAGGTCACATGATAGGACAACACAGGGCCTGGGATGGGACATGATTCATTCTGAGAATTCCCTTCACATCTTAACAACTTACCCTCAAAAAGTAAAATGGGATTTAAGAAAAAAAAAATAACCAACAAGTAATTTCTTTCCTTTAGAGGTGGTCCAATTTACATCAAACAATCTAAGAAAGTACCCACAGTAAAATTATATTGTTCATTGAAACATTGAAGTGAGTTCTCTAAGTTTTATGTGTTTCTATTACTCTTCATTTCTATAGCAATTTATCATTTTGGGATAAAGTATCTATTACATCCAGTTTGATCCACAAACTAAACTTTAGATGAATAATTAAAATGAAAAACAATTGTAAGTACAGAATAAATTAACTAATTTCTTTAGTAATTTAGAGATTTATCTGAATCAAGTATGGCATTTCAAGATCTAGTTTTAAGGTTCTCTATCTATGTACTCTTTCGGGAATATGTTCTTATTTTTTATTTAAATCATGTATTTAATTTTATTTATTTATTTTTGTGCACGCATACATACTATGGGACACTTTGGTGATCAGTTATAGGACAGCTTGTAAGAATTAGTTTTTTCCTTCCATTAGGTGAATTCTGGTGACCAAACTCAGCTTGGTAGCAAGCAGTTTTACCTGGTGATCTATCTCACCATCATAGATTTAGTCTCTTTATGACACAACTGTGTTCTTGGTTAAGTTCCAGCTAGGAAAAAAATTTAAATGATGCTCAAAAATTTCCAATGAATTATAAATAGGAAAGCAATTATTATTGGGGAGGACTTTTAAAAAATAAAATAATTTATTCCACACTTAATTGCTTTTTGAATTTCAGAGGATTTTGGCACATTGTAGATTCAAATTTTAATGCTTAATAGTTTTAATTTTATGTTAAATGAGACAGAAGAAATATCAAGCCTCGAAGAAAGTGATGTTGTTTAACATTATTGCATTGTGAGTATATACTGTACTTACACTACTTAACATCATAAAAAATGATTAAATTTTTCAAAATTTCTTTTATAAAATAATTTTGAAAGAAAAACATGACTCAAAACAACAGTATTTTTATAACTATAGAACAGTAACCAAATTGTAAAAGATATCACCCATTTATGTTATGGGATATTTTATACAGTGTCTTGCTTTGCCTGTCTAGAGCACTTGATTGATTTAATAAAGAGCTAAATGACCAATAACTAGTCAGGAGAAGTTAGCCAGGACTTCCAGGCAGAGACAGGAACTCTGGGTTAGAATCTGGCCTGGCAGGAGATGCCATCAAGACACTGAGGAAGTAGAACATACAAAATGGGGAAGAGGTAAAAAGCCACATGGCAGAATATAGATTAATAAAAATAGGTTAATTTAAGGTAAAGTAACTAGTTTGGAACAAGCCTAAGCTAAAGGCCAAGCTTTTGTAATGAACAGTAAGTCTCCCATTATTGGGGAGCTGGCATTCCCAAAAGAAAGTCTGACAACATCTACAAAAGAAGGAGTGCATGGGCATTTTGAGTGACATGGGATTAGGCCACTTAGAGGAAAGTAAATCCAAACTTTTTAGCTTCCTAGGAATAAATGAGAAAATTTGGTTCATTGATAGCAAACAGCTACAGAAAACTGCTATAGCCAGTTAACCAACAAGACATCTTGAGATGAATTAAAGAGACTAAATATAAAATTAATTACTTAAGAAATTGTTTTATTAAAATGTCAGTAAAAAAGCTCAATGACTTTGCTATGAAAACAAATGGTTCTTAAAAGGAAGAGAGTTACTGTAGCATATACTGCAAATTATCCATGGCCTTGGACACCATTCCTTATTTCTCAATTAATTTTACTGCCAAATAAATTCAGTGTTGGTTCAGTCATATTTTAGTCATTCATCCAAACCCTAAGTTTTTTAAATAAGTTATTTTTTTAACAAGTTAAACACTGTTTCTTACCTAACATTAAATTGGTGGATTAATAAGACAATTTACACACACACACACACACACACACACACACACACACACACACACACACATTTTGAGATAGTATTACTTACTATGAAGCCCCTATGGGTCTGTAACTCTCTACATATGTCAAAGTACCCCACTACTCACAGAGATTCAGCTTCCTCTACCTCCCAGCCATCAAGATTAAAAGCATGTAGCACTGTGCCTGAATCAATATCTTTTAAGATTATGAAATATACAGCTTATCTACAACAAAATATATACTGGCCTTTATAACACTTTATATTTTTAACTCTTCTTGAAGTTTGTCAAAATAGATATATGTGATGACAGAAAGAATTTTCAAAATACAATGAGTTTGCTAGAATTTGAATGAAATTAAATTTTGGTGATATTATAATAGTGCCCAAGCCAGAGAAATTTGAAAACAATATATTTCATAGAGAGTTAGAGATTTTAACCTGGAGAGACTGATAAGTGTTAATGTTAGAAATAGTATGTTATAGAAACATACCAGTAAATCACATTACAAACAAATTCACCTATTTTATTGCTTGTCCTTTCTTATCTTCTCTCCATTTCCCTAACTACCCCATTATTCTTCCACCCCACATAGCCTCCTTTTAGCTTTCATGCAAAAGACATCTTGATGTCTTACTACTCTTTCCCCTTCCTTGGCACCTCTTTCTCTCCTCTTGTGGTTAACGCAATAGCTTTGCAATCAATACTCCCACTAAATTGCTCTTGTACCCATATATTGACATTGAAGTTAAAATATTCAAATGAGGTAAAGATTGTAACTCACACAAGTAATACACTTAGAGTCCACATGATAATGACAGCTCCCAATTACATGAAAAGGTAACATACACAGTGTGGATGTGTGTCCTGGGCATGATACAGTGGAGTAGAACAATAATGTAATGTGCTAAATACAATAATGTATATTTAAAAACAAAAAAAATATTCAAATGAAAGTGAACACAAAATTTCATTTTCCTGATTCAGAATTAATATAATACCATGCAGATCCAACATTTTCTTTGCAGACTTTATAATTGCATTTATGTTTGGAGTTGAACACAGCTTTATTGTCTATGTATACACATTTTCCTTATCCATTAATCTGGTGGACATCTAGGCTACCTCTATTTCTTTGTTATTGTGAATAATACAACTATTAATGTGGATGAGTAAATATCTCTGTGATAGGTTATAGAATTCTTCCATGCAGGTATCTACCCACAGATGTGGCTTAGTTGTATCTTGTGGAAGCTCCAGTTTTACATTGTTGAGAAACCTTCACACTGATTTTCATAATAGCTGTTGCCATGTTGACTTCCATCAGCAGTGAATAACCATTCACCTTTTCCTTCATCCTTGACAACATAATCATTTTCTCTTGGAATAAAACAGAATCTCAAAGTAGTTTTAATTTTCATTTTCTTGATAACTCAGTGTGCTAAACACTCTTTTAAATGATTATTGACAATGTGCACTGCTTCTTGTGAGAACTGTTTTATTAGCCCACTAATTGATTAGAAGTTTCACTTTTTTGGTATGCATTGAAAAATTCTTTTATCTTTTTGGTTGTAAGCATAGCTGTTAATGACAGAGCTGTCTCTCCACCCTTACAATTCCTTATTTATTCTAAATATTAAACCCCTGTCTGAAGTAGAATTCATAGAATTCTTCCACTTTGTAGGCTGACAGTTTGCTCTGCTGATAGATATCTTGCTTTGCAGAAACTGTTTAATTTCCCATAGTCTCACTTGTTAATTCCTGGGGACTATTTTGTGTATTATTGAAGTCCTGTTCAGAAAGTTCTTGCCTATACCTATATCTTGAAGTGTATTTCCTCTAGCAGTTTCAGTGTTTTAAATTCAGGTCTTTAATTCACTTTGAATTGATTTTTGGTGTTGTGCAAGGTGAGTGATATAGATCTAATTTTATTCTTCTAGAGATGAGTATCCAGTTTTGCTAGCACCTCTTATTGAACAGAATAACTTCCCCCACTCCAGTGTATTTTGACACCTTCATAATAAAATAAGGGGACATAGCTACACAATGAATATTAGGTAGAACGATCTGTCTAAAAACACTATCTAAATCTAGAGCATTCAAACCCAGCCTTGGCAACATAAGAGCTTGAGGAGACCAATCTAGGGTACATAAGATTCTCTCTCATCCAACCAAGTCAATACAATAAAAAATATGAACAATAAAAATTTCCTTTTCTCTACTAAATCAATCATGTCAGAACATGTAAGCCAATAGGAAAAGGAACACCAATAAAATGTCAGACAGTAAAATCCCAGTCAAATAAATTATAGGTAACACAGGATGTATGTAACATTATCCAATGTAATGGTTCAGCTGGCTTTCTGCAAATATAGCAATTTACAATGTGGTTTGGGAAATGGACACTTTAGCACACCTCTGTTAATCTGCAAAATCATAAAAATTATAGCTTCTATAAGTTTTAAAGCATAGCTCCTCCCACTCTGCCCCTCTGAGAATCTGTTTTCTATGATCAAGCAGAACACTTTCCTCTCACACCCATTTACACTTTGGTTGAACATCTCTTCTTGCTTTGTGTGTTTTCCTATTTTAGCAGTAGTTCATAGTAGAACAGTGGGATGATAGAAGGCTCTTCACATAGCCATGGGCATCTTTATTTCCCTAGTTTTTATGGTCAGCATCTGTTTGAGTTAGGACTACAGAGAGAATTTCCCAACCAGAGCTCCTGAGACTTTGGGTCTTTTTAATTGATTCAGTAGCTGAGACACACATTGTTACATATCACTGAAAACACAGGAATGTATATCTATTTACTACAAAAAGAAATCTGAGAGTTCAGCCATTTTTTATGACATTGGAGAGAAAAACTATTTGAAATATCATGAATATGTTAACAAATATTCTTTTCTAGGTTTTTATAACTCAAGTGAACCCTGAGAGAAGGTGTTCAGTAGTCACACTCAACTTCAGGTTGTGCTAAAAGCTTCATTACTGATGATTTCCTCTAAATAGCAGACCTTGGTGCTGATTACAAACTCACCCGACTGTTGCTATATAAATTTTCCTTTGTTTGTATCTGTGCACACATGGACATACTTTATATTTTATGCTCTGTAATATAAATGCTTTAACTTTTTTGTCTATTCTTTTCTCCAGGAATGAATGCTACTTTACATTGTATTAGTGTTGCATTAATGTATTTTATAGGGATTTATTTTAGTAAACTATTTGAATTTTTCCCAAAGAGGTCTGAAATAATCAGTTTTATTGCTACTCTGGGGAAGTATAAATAATAAGTTTGGTCATAAAATTTTAGCTGTTTGAAGCATTTGATTTTAATTTCTGTTGCCTTGAACATCTGCTTCTTGTAATGAATTAAATTATATTGCCTGTGTGTAACTAGACAATCACTTGCTTATGAATGAGGAGTAAAGTCCTTATAGGGAAGTTTGAGAAACATTTAACCCTGTTAGATCCAGACACTCTTCTTATGGCATATTTTAGAACATTAGGAATAGTGCTCAGAATTTTACAATTCAATCTAGAAAATGGGCTTTTTATTTCACTAACTGTATTGCTAATTCAAATATTTATAGCAGCTAACTGTTGCTTTAAGATATAAAAACATTCAATTGAGAATTAAAAGATTACTTTAATGTGTTGCTTTTTAGTAAAATATTCTTGCTCTGATTATACACATAGATGGCACTATCCGTGTTCTGCACAGATCTTTATACTGAAGTTTCAACCTCAAATGTGATAGTTGTAGGAGTTTAAGAAGTTTTGGGAAGTGATTTAGATGGGAGGGTAAAACATCCATGAGTCGTATTAGTGTCCTTACAGAAAAGTCTAGAAAATTCCCTTGTTCCTTTTCAGTCATGTGATGACCCAAAGAGAAAACTATGAACTTTATAGTTTCTCATGAAAAGACAAAGAACCAGTTGGCATATTGTTCCTGTTTTTCAGAACCATGAGAAATAATTGTGGTTTAAGTTATCTGGTATCTTTCTTATAGTAGACTGAAAAACAATGTTTAGATATGTGTATCTGCACACATCAATATGAGCATGTGTGAATTTACAATATAGAAATCAAATGGATTATAATTACAATCAATTTATATAGAGAAATCCTTTTCTGAAGTCTAGGTAATGCACAAATTTTTAAACAAAAATGCTTTATAGAAAAAATGGTAAAAATAATAAAATAATCTTGACATAAAATAAATGACAAAACTAAAAATTACATATACATCAACAGAGAAAGATTAACAAATATGTTTTAACAAAATAGTGAATTTTAATGACAAATGGTAAAAGTTTATCTTTATTTTTATTTATTTATTCATTATTTTTCTTTTATTGAAAATGTTTTTTTCTGACATAAGATATTCTGATAACAGTTTCTTCTCCTTGTACTGCTCACAGTATCACCCCATCCCCTCTTCCTAACTGGATACACCCCTTTCTGTCTTTCATTAGAAAACAATCATGTTTAATAATATGATATAATTGATGTAATATGCTATGATATGACGTATCATACAAAAGATAGAGCAGAACTTAAAACATTAAATAAGATAAAACATTGGAATAAGAAAATAGAAGGAAAAGAGCCCAAGGAAAGTCACAAGTCACAGGTATAGATGCAGAGACTTGCTTGTTCTCATACTAAGGAGTCCCATAAACTCTAAACTAAAATCTATAATATATATACAAGTTACCTGTAGGGTTAAAAGAGAGATGAAAAATGTATAAATTAACTAACAATAAAAGTAAAATAAAAATAAGATAAAAAAGAAACAAAAAAGACCCTGAGAGGACATTATGAATCAATGAACCTCTGAATATGCCATTGAGTTCATTTTCTGCTAAGCATCTACTACTGGGCATACAGCCCACCCTTAAGAGTGGTATGTTTGCTTAATGAGACTCCTGCAGAGAAAATTAATTTACATTTGCAAGTGGGTATTAACTGAAAATATCTTCTGAATGAGGGATGAGTTCTATGGTCCCATATCTGGCACAGACTCAAACATGCTCTGTGCATGCTGCCACAGTCTCTGTGAGTTCTTGATCCTGTTGATTTAGAGGGCCTTCTTCCTTGTGTCCTCCACCCCCTATGACTCTTATATTCCTCTGCCCCTTCCTTCACATTGTTCTCTGAGGGGAGGATTTGATGGAGACATACCATTTAGGGCTGAGTTTCTTCACCCATATGTGATATGTCTGCTTATCTGTGTATTTGTTCCCATCTGCTATAGAAGGAAGCTTCTCTGTTGATGGCTGAGCAAGGAACTCATAGTGAATTTAGCAGAATGTCACTAGAAGTAATTTTATTATTATGTTCTTTAAGTAGAACAGTAATATTTGGTTTTACTCTAAGTCCTTGGGTAATCTAGTCTTAGGTTTTAGTAAACAAAGAACTATGTTGGGTATGGGTACCGTCTGAATTGTCTGGGGGTTTACATGGAACTCCTTTGGCTAACAACTAAGTTAAATGTAATCAATTTGCACTACTGGAAGCTTCATTTGTAAGTAAGAGCTATCTATTCCAATTATTTGGAGATATCATTTAGATTATTTTCATTTCTGCACATATTTTAAAAAGTTTCTACTGTTTTGGGTTCCCATAATACCTATCAAATGGCCCTTAATTTTAGTAATCTTTCTCTGTATTCCCATCACTCTCCTTCCACTTCCCTCTTGACATCTTATATTCTCATTCAAATATCCCTCTTCCCTTGTCCATCCATAACTATTCTAATCCTTTTTCTAAGGAGATAGATCTGTCCTGCAAGTCCCTTATTTTCCTTATTCTATACTTATCCTCTGTGATCCTACAGATTATAGCTTGACTATCATCAACTTAACAGCTAATAGCCACATATAAGCACATACATACCATATTTGTTTATCTGGCTCTGAGTTACCTCACTTAAGGTTTTTTTTTTTCTTTCTTTCTTTTTTGAAGACAATGGATGATTCCATCCATTTACCTACAAATTTTATGATTTCAATTTTAACAGCTTAGTAATATCCCATTGTGTAAATGTGTCATATTTTCTTTATCGATTCTTCTGTTGAAGGACATGAATGTTGTTTTTAGTTACTGGAAATTATGACTAGAACAGGAATGATCATGGGTGATCAAATGTCTCTGTGGTGGTATGAAGTATCTTTTGTGTTTCATATGCTTCTCTTCTGCTGAAGAATTGTATTTGTATCTTTATTGTACATTGATTCTCATATTCCCAAAGAACCATAGAACAAAATTCCATAGTTGCTGTAAAAGTTGACAGTTCTAACAGCAATGGAAGAGTGTTCGTACTCCACATTCTCACAAGTTTGAACTGTCACTTGACTATTAATCTGAGTCATCCTAACAGATATATGATGAAATCTCAAAGTAGTTTGACTTCCATTTACCCAATGACTAAGAATAGTGAACACTTCCTTAAGTGTTCTCAGTCTTTTTGACTTTCCTCTTTTGAGAATTACCTGCATACATCTATACTCCATTATTAAATTCAGCCATATGTTTTTTTTTGATATCTAGTTTTTTTTAGTTCTTTATATATATTTCCAATATTAGTCCTCTATCACATGTGGATTAAATTATTTTCCTATTTGTAGGATGCCTCTGTGTCTGAAGGATGGTATCTTTTAGCATACAGAATCTTTTCAGTTTCAATAAATTAATTATTGATCTTAGTGCTTGTACTGTTTAGAAAATCTTTTCCTGTGATGGAAAGCCAGGATTGCCAAACAAGTTTGCTCAACAAAAGAACCTCAGGAGGCATCACCATCCCCTGTGATAAAGTTATACTATAGAGCCACAGCAATTAAAACAGCCTGGTACTGGCATAAAAACAGACTGGCGGATCAGGATCAGTGGAATCACATTGAGGACCTGGGCATTAACCCAAAAACCTATGAACACCTGATCTTCGACAAAGAGACCCAAAATATTCAATGGAAAAAAGATAGTATATTTAAAAAATGATGTTGGCATAGCTGGTTGATAGTGTGTAGAAAAACACAAATAGACCCAAGCCTGTCACCCTGCAAAAACTCAATTCCCAGTGGATCAAAGACCTCAACATAAACCCAGTCACTCTGAACTTGATAGAAAAGAAAGTGGGAAATACCCTCCAATGAATTGACACTGGCAACCACTTCCTATATTAAGACCAGTGACACAGACACTAAGAAGAAAAATTAATAAGTGGGACCTCCTGAAACTGAGAACCTTCTGTAAAGCTAAGGACACTGTCAATAGGATAAAACAAAGGCCTACAGTATGGGAAAAGATTTTCACCAACCCTACAAGTGATAGAGGATTGATCTCTAAAATATGTAAAGAACTCAAGAATCTAGAGTCCAAAACCTTGAATAACCCAATCAAAAAATGAGTTTCAGAACTAAATAGGGAATTCTCAGCACAAGAATTACAAATGGATGAAAGGCACTTGAAAAAGTGCTCAACATCTTTAGCCATCAGAGAAATGCAAATCAAAACAACTTTGAGATGCCACCTGAAACCTGTCAGACTGGCTAAGATAAAAGTCACTGATGACAGCCTATGCTGGAGAGGTTGTAGAGCAAGGGGAACACTCCTCCATTGTTGGTAGAAGTGTAAGCTTGTTCACCACTCTGGAATGCAGTATGGCAGTTTCTCAGAAAAGTGGGAATCAATCACACCAAGGATCCAGCAATACCACTTCTGGGTGTATGCCCTAAAGATGCACATTCCCACTCCAAAGGAATTAGCTCAACTATGTTCATAGTGGCATTATTTGTAATAGCAAGAACCTGGAAACAACCTAGATGTCCCTCAACTGAAGAATAGATTAACAAACTGTGGTACTTCTACACAATGGAGTACTACTCAGCAGTAAGAAAAAAATGATATCCTAAAATTTGCAAGCAAATGGATGGATGTGGAGAATATCCTCTTGAGTGAGGTATCTCAAACCCAGAAAGATAAGCAGGGGATGTACTCACTCATTAGTGGTCTCTAAACAAAAAAGCAAAAGGCAAACATGTCCAAGCTGCAAACCACAAACACTGAACAGCTAGGAATCTGAAACACCTTGTACTGGCACCTTGAATCCCACTCCCTCTAGTGGAACACCTGACTCAGTCTTGATGTTATGGGGAGGAAACTGGATCTGCCATGAGTGGAGGCTGAACTGTGCAATATTGGGACCTTGGAACCTCCTGCCCATGCTGGGGAGGAAATGGGGAGATGTGGAGAAGAGGGAGTGACTGGAGGGTTTAGGAGGGGGAAGGGACCTTGAATAAGGATATACAAGGATAGAAAATGTGACTTTATTCATAATAAAAAATTAAAAATTTAAATAACGAAATTTTTCCTGTGACATTGAGTTCAAGAATATTCCTTAACTTTATTGTCTATTAGATTTCGTGTATCTGGTTTTATTTTGTCTTTGATGGACTTGGAATTGAGTTTTATGCAGGGTGATAAATATAAAATTTATTTAAATTCTTCTGCATATAATCATCCAGTTAGACTTGTGCTATTTTCTGACAATTCTGTATTTCAGAGTGTACTTTTGTGTTTTTATTAAAATTCAGGTGTCTATAGGTATGTAGACTTTTATTTAGAGCTTCAGTTCCACTGGTCAATGTGTCTGTTTTTGTGACAGTCCCCATACTCTTTTTATTATTGTGATTCTTTCAGCAGTTCTTCTATTATTTAGGTGTATTGTTTTTAATATATTTTCATATGAAACTTAGAACTGTCATTTTATGATCTTTAAAGAATTGTGTTGGAATTTTGATGGAATGCACTGAACTTGTAGATTGCTTTAGTAGGGTGGTCATCTTAACTATTTTAATCCTACTGATACATGAGCATGAAAGATATTTCTATCTTTTATCATCTTCTCCAAATATTTTCTTCAGTATCTTCAAGTTTTGTCATAGTGTTTCCACTTGCTTGTTTAGAGTTAACTCATGTTATTTTCTATTATTTGAGGTTATTGTAAATGTGTTGTATCTATGATTTCTTTCTTTGACCTTTTTTCATTTGTATATAGAAAGGGTAATGACTTTTGTGAGTAAACTTTATATTCAGCTACTACAATCAAAGTTTTATCAGCAATAAGAGTTTCCCTTGTAGAATTTAAAACATAATTTTTGTATATTATATTTTATGCAAGTAAAAGTACTTTAACTTCTTTCTTTCCAATTTGTATATCTTTGATCTTCTACAGTTGTCTTATTGTTCTAAGTAAGACTTCAGGAATTATATTGAATAAGTATGAAGAGAGTGAACAACTTTGTCTTATTTTTGATTTTAGTGGAAATGCTTTAGTTTTTCTCCATTTAAGTTGATACTGGTTATAGTCTTGCTGTAACCTGTCTCTATTATGTTAAGGTATGTCCCTTGTATCCCTAATTTCTCCAAGAATTTTATTATGACAATGTGTTAGATTTTGTCAAAGGTATTTTCTCACTCTAATGAGATGATTAAGTGGTTTTTATTTTTCAACTTGTTTATATGGCAGATAACACATATCAATTTATTTTGCTTGATCCATTCCTGCATCTTCAACATGAAGCCTATCTGACTATGGTGGATGATTTTGGTTTATTTTTTTCTCCATGTATTTTACTGTATATTTTGCATTTATGTTCCTAAGAGAAATTGGCCTATAATTTCCTTTTTGTTGTATTTTTGTATTAGGATAACTGTAACCTCTTAAACCAAATTGTAGAGTGTTCTTTCTGTTTCTATTTTGTATAGTAATTTGAAGAGTATTGGCATTAACTCTTCTATGAAAGACTGGCAAAATTCTGTGCTAAAACTGCCTGGCCCTGGAAGATTTTTTTTTGTTTGGCAGACTTGTAAGTAATGTTTCTATTTCACAAGGGATTTTAGGTCTGTTTAAATTGTTTAATTATTCGTTATTTAACCTTAATAAATGGTACCTATTGAAAAACTATCTATTTCTTTAAAATTTTCAAATTTGGTGTAATGCAGGTTGTAAAGTATGTGTTTTTTCTCTTGATTTTTTTTAATTTTTTATTTATATGATTATTATTGGGTGATTTACATCATGCACACCATCAAATTCATTTATCAGTCCTCTCAGATTCATAGGTCAACTATGTTCATAGTAGCATTATTTGAAATAGCAAGAATCTAGAAAGTATGTTTTTATAAACCTCTGATCTTTGTTGTTATGATCACCCCAATTTTTATCTCTAATTTTCTTAATTTGATTTTTTTGTCCCTACATTTAGCATATTTGTTTATAGAATATGTCCTTAGGATTTTCTGGAATTCCTTGGTCACTGTTGTTAAGTCTCCCTTTTCATTTCTAATTTTGTTAATTTGGATCTTTTTTCTGCATTTTAGTATATTTGGCTAAGGATTTGTCAATTTGTCAGTATTGATTTTCTCAAAAAACCAATTATTTGTTTCATTGATTCTTTTTCTGCTTTTTTGTTTGTTTTTGTTTTTGATTTCAGAGCCAAGTTTGATTATTTCTTGCCATCTATTTTTGAGTGTTATTTCTTCTTTTTGTTTTAGAACTTTCAGGCATGGTATTGTTACTAATATGTGATATCTCCAATTTGTTTTACAAAGGCACTTACTGCTATAAACTCGCCTCTTAGAAGTATCTTCATTTTGCCTATAAGTTTGCATATGTAGTGCTTCCATTTTCATTCAATTCTAGAAAGATTTTACGTTCTTTCCCAATTCCTGCCTTGACCCATTTTTCACCCAGTAGTGAGTTGTTCAGTTTCTATGAGTTTATAAGTCTTCTGCTGCTTATGTTGTTGTTGATATCCAGCTTTAATCTATGGTCAGATAAGATGCAGGCTGTTATTTTTATTTTCTTGTATATGTTGAGACTTGCTTTGTGTCTGAGTATGTGGTCAGTTATAAAGAATTTCCACGAAGTGCTGAGAAGAAAGAATTTGGTGTGTGTGTGTTGGTGAAGCATCCATTAAATATCTGTTAGTTCCATTTGGTTTATAATGTTATTTTGCTCCTGCATTTCTCTGTTTACTCTTTGTCTGAATTACCTATCTGTTGGTGTTAGTGGGATATTGAACATTCTCACTATCAATACAGGAGGGTCAGTATGTGATGTAAGCTGTAGTAGTGTTTCTTTTATAAACTTGGGTGCCTCTGTGTTTGGTGCATAAATATTAGAATGTTAATACATTCTTAGTGTTCTTTTCCTTTAATGAGTGTGTAGTGCTCTTCTTTCTCTCTCCTGATTAGTTTTAGTTTAGTCTATTGTAATTCTAGGTGCTAGTATCTGGTCTTGTCTTTGTTTGATGAGTACTTATTCTTTAGTTTCTATTGCCTTTTCTGATTCTTAGGAGAGTCTGGTAGCTGTGTGTTGTCTGCCAGATAATTTTCCTGGGACCCTATTAGGTGTGGCCAGTAGGAGTTTCAGGTAAAATATTTCTATTGCAATTGGAAGGTGACACTTAGGAAGAAAGATGGGCTAGAGTGGTAGGTTGAGGGAGACCAACCGCACTAATAAAGAAAACAAGACATTTCACTAGGATTCACTATTCTCTCCTGGGAATGTGAACAGAGTGAACAGAGGCCACAGCAGGAATTTTGATACAGAGCTGTGGCTGAGAGGAGGAAACAGTGAAGACCTGTTTTCCCGGATAAAGTCTGATTTTATGTATAAAAAGCTTGTATGCTTCAGCAAAGCAGACAAAAGACATGCTTAGCTAATAGCAAAACAGAAACACAACAGCATTCTGACTCTTGGGAGTGCTTTTTTCCCCTTCTAAGTCTTTAAATATTTGTACTGTTCTTCCAAATGTTTTTGTAAATCTATTACTCTCAAATGTAAGTATTGTATAATCTAGCCTTTTTTATAGATGGTGAGCAGGTCTGTGAATGCCCCCCCATATCTCTTCCAAACAAGTGCCAAGTGGACTTTGAATTCAAAATTTCAAGGGATACTTAAAAATGTTTTAGCAATATCCAATGCAATGTGTAAAGATCCCACCATTTTTGTCTGTCATAAAACAATCTGAAGACAGTGGCACTGACAGAAGGGCATCACCTGTTCTAGTTCTATAGTTTGGTCTTACACTTAATGAACCTCCTAATCTTATATACTGGGGTAACTCTGTGAGGCCACTACACATCTTCTTACCTCTTTGGGACTTGGGCTAGTTTCACTATTCTGCCTGCCTTTGGAGCAACAGGAATTAAGGCTGTGCTCTCATCTGCTTTACTCACCCCTTGAGCTAGTACTTCCTGGATTTTTCAAGCTCCTTGGCAGGTGCCATAGCTTCTGTCTCCCCACTGACCACACCAGTTTGCTGAAAAGGCTTTGAGTTAATCAGATGTTGTGTACCCTGTTCAGTATACCTTTCAGAAAGGTAAAAATGTGTACAATGTAGTCTGAGTGCCCTAAGGAGCCTCTACTATGACAAGCTTAGACTTTGTATGCACTCTTATGTCATTCTTTTATGGTAAACTGTTGCTTGGGCTTTGACTTTTCCAGAGACTTAACCACACACACCATTTGTTTCTCTAGCCCCTAGAACTTGACACCAGTCTTACCTCATTTGCTTTCAATAGACATTGATGAGCCCCATGATCTGCTTCCCTTATTTTTCATCCCCTAAATGCTTGTGTACCTTATGAACCCAATTTCATATCAGTTCAGTTAATTTAGATCCACCAGAGCCTTTTCTACATTGTAAAGATCATGACACATCATGGGTCTCACCAGAGCCACTAAAGTCCCAAAGCAGTACCAATGACTCTGATGAATTAACTTATTCACACACTCTCCCATGTACTCATACATAGCTGCTCTACTAAACTGGGCATCAAAAATCATGTCTCTCATGCTAAGTTATTCAAGTAATTTCTAGTCCTGTGTTGTCTTACAGGACTTGAGATTCATGGGACTTCAGTTGCCAATAGCCAAGTGTCCACAAAGAACCACTGAGGCATTCTACTCCATTAGAAAATAATTTCCCTTGTATCATCTCAGATACAACCTTGGTCTCAAAGTGGATATGTAATTAGATTTCTCAGTTTTTTATAGCACAAATTGATCTTATCTACTTGATTATCACACAACCTCACAGGACAGGCTATGAGAGGCTTTTCAGTTTTCATTTAAGTCATTTCCAATTCAGGATGTTCTGATGCAGAATATTTCTTGATATTATAGTTTCTTATGTGGGATCATTACAAGGCCCTCATAGGCATGATGACTCAGACTTACCTGACTCTGTATTAAAGTTTGTATTTGAGAACATTTTCTGTCATTTCTCCCTTATTTTTTTTCCTTCTTACTGTCTGACACTTCTTGTGTGTTCTAAGTTTAGTTTCTAGGAAGGCTACCTAGAACATATATAATTTTACTATTTCCTATTTTTCCTGACACTTGTGAGAAATGACAAGCTGTTTTTGAATCTTTTCCTTCTAATATGGAGAACAGAATCTAAATGTCTCTCTGTAGTTTCTCCATTAAATGACTACCTTAATTGGGGTTGGGAGTTCAGTCTCAATTGTGACCATCTTGCTCACAGGAGAAGACTTGTAACTGTAACAGCCTGCTTACAGCAGTGTCCAACTCTAATATGTCCAGAGGCTGAATTCTACTTTAGATAACATTATAACCTGTAGTCCAGCAGCCGTATTGGAAACATCTCTGAATTCATGTCAGGGGGCCCACTTATCAATAAGATATATCACTCATACCACACAGTAGAAGATATCCAGTTTGAAAATTGCCCCAAAGATGTTTCACTCTCATATCACCCACAGTAGGGAACATGTACTTGACAAAACAAGAGAAGAGGTACACCATCCCATAGTGCATAAATGGGATAGCCTTATTGGAATCACTCCCACCAATGCTTTACCCTCAAAAAGATCATCCTCAGTTTTATACATTATCAGCTATAGAAAGAGTGAGATCACCAGTCTTTTGAGTCAAATCTCATTTCAGATTCGCTAGAGTTCTCATTTGGTTGCCAATGGAAAAATGTTTGTTTATCTCAGATATTGTACCAACAACAGAGGAAAGAGATCAAGGTCCAGCTTGGAGAACTAATGAGTTTATTGATCTTACTGACAAACCCATTGATAACTCCCAAATAATTGTATCCTGGAAGAGTCCCACCAGCTCTCATGGAACTAAAGTCCTCAGCATCACATGCAGACAGTTTCACTTAAAAGCATCCCCTATCCCTAACAAATTTTTGCTACTTATGTAACTACAGGGATTGTAGGGCGTGGTTGGCCCTTGTGCAACTTCCTGGAACATTGGATCATGTTCCCCAGCTATTGCACCTCCGCTGCTTATGCTAATTAGGTGCTGAGTAGTGACCTATCCGATGTGATCCCTGACTATGCTAATTTGGCACTCCTTACCACCTATCACCAGCTATATGCTAATGAGGCATTACTTTGGACCTATCACTAGCTATATGCTAATGAGGCATTACTTTGGGTGCCAATCATATGGCTACACGCGGCCCAGTTTCCCTATATAAGCAGGCTGCATTTCAGGCACGGGGGTCTTTCTTCCACCATTCTCTCTCAACTGAGCTGTACACCAATAAAGTGTGATCCGAGAAGAATCGTGCATGTGGTGACTCGTCATTCTGCAGGCCAGAAAGTGGCTCGCCACAAGGGATGGGCTTTTGATTATTACCATTTTCTTGTGGTTTTCTGAGGAAATGTTTAGCTGCAGGAAATAGCCATATCACAGTGTAGATTCAAGTGTATACTGCATGCTTAGACTTAGATGAACTTCCTGGGAAATATAATAATAACACTAATCAACCCTATCAGATGTTTGAAGAAACTGATCATTTTCTCTAAGTTATTTAAGTGGTCAAGGTCAAAGCCTTTTCCTCTAATTGACTTCAGATGCCTCTAATTGAACTCTAGTGGTTGTTGGGTTGTGTGAGCAACTGTTCAAGAATGTTTCTGTAATTTAATAAAACTGCTGTTACAGAAAGAATAAGGATATTATCCCCGCAGAGAATGTCATATGCAAATGAATTTTCCTCAGTTCTTACCATGTTTTATTTGCATATCTGTTAGTTTTTAATAAAAAAGCATTTTGACTTTTTATTTTGAGAGAAGTAATACCTCTTTAACAAATATCTTTTAATCATTAGTTTAATGTCTTACAAGAGTTCACAGATCAAGATCCCTTGTGGGTGAGAGATGATGAGAATCTCAGTAAGGGCAAAGCACTGTATCCTCTGAGGAGCGGCACAGTTTTTTTGCCGTTGACATCAGATGTCTTTTTTTGCTTAAGATGCATTTGATGTGGGGCATCAATAAGGCTTAAGGGCTTTGCACCAAAGCACTTGATCCATTCAGTTCAGTAACACTTACTAACACTTCTTAAATCCAAAGGCAATTGTTGTTCACTTTTTCTCTTTTTTTTCTCCTTATGCATAATTCATGCAGGAATAGTTGTCAGTCTTATTATACTATTCTATGATATACTAAACATTACAAGCAAGGACTTAACAACCATACATTCAGGGGTATTTGCTTTAAATATAATCTCACTTGTTTTCTTTTGAAAGCCTCATAATTTTGAGGGGATAAAATATCCTTGTTAAGAAAGATGGTGCAATGATAGCATGGGAGTGGAATATAAATGTGTACCCTCTAAAGTAAATGGCAACTAATAGTAGTAGAGTTTTCCTTTTATGATACCAGTTAAACATTCAGAATATGCATTAGATAGCACAGGTTGCTTGTAGCAGATGGTGACAACCAAAGCTTTGCTCATCTTTCAGTTACTAATGCAGGGCAAGTGAATGGGTTAGATTTGAAGTCAGGTCTTTGGTTGACAGGATTCTTTCCTGTTCCCATATACAGGCCTCACCATCATTGCAGGTACTAATGTGGAGGAAGGAAATGGAAAGAGTATTGTAAATGGTTTTGTCCTGGACTTTTCGGGCCTGAGTCAAAGGTTTAGTCTCACTCTGTACCCCGCTTAGCATCAAATAATCACACACAAGCTTATATTAATTTTGTATACGCTGATTGACCTAGGGCCCAGGCATATAATTTGCTAGACTCCTTTATCTCACCTCAACCCATCTTGTTCAGCTCTGCTCTGGGATGTTTCTGAGTTTTCTTAGCCTGGTAGCCCCACCCATACTTCCTGTTTGCCTTTGTTCAATCAGCTTTTTATTAAACCCATAGGTGGGACAAATATTTACACTACCAGCATAATC
>PVIH01021212.1:0-30332 GCA_004025045.1 Sigmodon hispidus | reverse complement strand
ACCTTTGGAGTGTGAATGTGCCTCTTTAGGGTATATACCCAGAAGTGGTATTGCTGGGTCCTTGGGGAGATTGATTCTCAATTTTCTGAGAAACCTCCATATTGTATTCCAAAGTGGCTGAACAAGCTTACACTCCCACCAACAATGGAGGAGTGTTCCCCTTGCTCCACATCCTCTCCAGCATAGGCTGTCATCTGTACCTTTTATCTTAGTCAATCTAACAGGTGTTAGGTGGTATCTCAAAGTTGTTTTGATTTGCATTTCTCTGATGGCTAAAGATGAAGAGCACTTTTTCAGGTGCCTTTCAGCCATTCGTAGTTCCTCTGCTGGAGCTCAGCTCACTTTTAATATCATAACTCCTTGGCAGGTATGGTGAACCCATATACCTCATGGGGTAATCAACCTCCAACCACCCACCCCAGCCACAAGAGCCATGCACTAACCAAAATCTAATGCAACGGTTTAGAAAATCTTACTTCCAGTTATTGGATTCAGGAAAACAAGAGTCTCCCTAAAACAATGCAGGCTATTGACCTTGTCTTTGATTGCCTCCCTGAATTTGAAGGTAAGATTTTGTTGCTAAAGATACTACACATTTCAGACATAGGACTTGGAGGAATTGAGCTGACCAAGAAGGCTCTTCCTTGAAGACTGGCTTTCCTGGATTCTGCCAAGGGAGAGGAGAAATTGGTAATTCCCTCCATCTGTAAAGTCTATGAACCAATACAATGAATGGACTAGCAAGATTGCAATAACATTGCAATAGTGGCACTTTTATATTGTGATCAACCAGCAGACGCCTAATTTGATTTAAGACCTGATCATGGGACAAAAGTAATGCTTGGTACTATAAAGAAAGACAATTACCTCTGGTTAAAGCCATCAGCAGTCAGAGAGGAAAACCTACTACTGCCATTTTCCCTAAACCAATATAATATCTAATTGCATAACTTACCTTATACTCAAAGGTAAATGTAGATCTCATTCCTCATCTTTTGCAGCTTATTGAAATTATTACAGAGATTTGAAAGTAGTCAAAATGCAGATTATAAGTGTGTGCTCATGGAAAAATCATGAAAGAGAGGACAGAAGATTGTAAGACCCAAGAGGCCCATTATTCCTGTTGCTAAATAGTGTTCCCTATATGTCATGAGGAAAATGCATCATGGAATCTCAAAAATGTGGCTGTTTTAACAAAAGCAGCATAATGACACCACCAATTAGTTTGTCAACATAAGGAGAAAAAATTCCACATGGTCCTACCTCTGGATAAAGAGCTGCAGGTGGTCAATGGCTACTGAAAGAGGGATGACCAGTTTTCTCCAGGGATGAATTCTTACCTAGGTTGCCCCATCCCAAACAGCAAGCTCTGAACACATGAACATAAGAGCAACATGAAATATATTCAGTATGCTATATATTCATGTGCTCATATATATATACACACACACACATATATGTACATACATTTGAAAAACTAATTAAGGGAGCTGGAGCGATGGCTCAGTGGTTAAGAGCACCGTCTGCTCTTCCAGAGGACCCGGGTTTGATTCCCAGCACCCACATGGCAGCTAACAACTGTCTGTAGTTCCAGTTCCAGGCAAACATCAAGGCAAATAAATAAATAAAAGTGTTTTTTTTTTTTTTTAAAAAAAAAGAAAAACTAATTAAGGAAGAGATCATGAGTTTTGAAGGCAGGAGCCATTGGGGAAGTTTGAGGAATGAGGGAGGAGCAGGATGATGTAGATCCAGTGCTTATGTACAAAGTTTTCAATACATTTTTTTAAAAAGTAAGATGATTTTTTTGTATTCTTTAAAATATGAGTTTACATTTGCTGTCATAATTTACAGTTAACTTCTAGTAAATATTTATGCAATTTTGTTCAATTTTACTTTATATTTTAAACAAAGAGGATAAGAAATTGCTTAAATTATTGATTCAACTTTGGAGCCCTTACCCTCTCTGAAAAATGAATGAGGGAAGCAGTGGTAGGGAAGCTGAGGATGACTGGGAAGAGGGAAAGAGGAGGAACAGTGGTGGGTATGTTTTAAGAAAACACTAAGAACAACAATCAATAAGTGGGACCTCCTGACACTGAGAAGCTTCTGTAAAACCAAGGACACATTTAATAAGAAAAAAAAGACACCATACAGAATGGAAAAAGATTTTCACCAACCCTACAAGTGACAGAGGACTGATCTCTAAAATACATAGAGAACTCAAGAAACTAGAGCTCAAAACCTTGAATAACCCAATCAAAAAATGGAGTTCAGAACTAAAAATGGTATTCTCTATAGAAGAATTACAAATGCCTGAAAGACACTTGAAAAAAGTGCTCAACATCTTTAGCCATCAGAGAAATGCAAATCAAAACAACTTTGAGATACCTCCTTACACCTGTTAGATTGGCTAAGATAAAAGACACCAATGACAACCTATGCTGGAGAGGTTGCCAAGGAAGGGGAACACTCCTCCATTGTTACTTGGAGTGTAAACTTGTTCAGCCACTCTGGAATGTAGTATAGTGGTTTCTTAGAACTGGGAATCATTAAATTCTAGGAAGACTTTGATTTCTTTCTTAATTTATTCATTGACCCAGAGGTGGTTCAGCTGAGTGATGTTTAGTTTCCATGAGTTGATAGGCTTTCTTTGATTTTTGATGTTGTTGACCTCTAACTTTAGGCCCTGGTGGTCTGATATGTTACAAGGGAATATTTTCAATTTTTTGTATCTGTTGACCAATTATGTGGTCAATTTTAAAGAAAGTTTCATGAGGAGCTAAGAAATATGTATATTCCTTTGCATTTGGGTGGAAGCTTCTGTAGATATCTATTAAATCCATTTGCATCATAACCTTTGTTAGACTCCTTATTTCTCTGTTGAGTCTCTGTCTGGCTGACCTATCCAGGGGTGAAAGTAGGGTATTGAAGTCTCCCACTATTAGGGTGTGAGAATTGATGTAGGATTTGAGCTTTAGCAGTATTTCTTTTACATATGTAAGTGCTCTTATATTAGTGGCATAAGTATTCAGAATTGAAATCTCCTCTTGACCATTTTTTCCTGTGATGAATAAGTAATGACCATCTTGGTCCCTTTTAATTGCTTTTAGCTTAAAGTCTACTTTGTTAGATATTAGGATGGCAACCCCTGCTTGTTTCTTAGGACCATTTGACTGGAAAATCTTTTCCCAACTCTTTACTCTGAGCCTGTGTCTATCTTTGTGGTTG
Organism: Sigmodon hispidus; assembly: GCA_004025045.1. Lineage (NCBI taxonomy): Eukaryota > Metazoa > Chordata > Mammalia > Rodentia > Cricetidae > Sigmodon > Sigmodon hispidus. The sequence goes on along the minus strand of PVIH01021212.1, from coordinate 27,104 downwards.
AGGTGTGTTTCTTGTAGGCAACAGAAGGATGGCTTCTGTTGTTGTATCCATCTTGTTAGTGTGTATCTTTTTATAGGTGAGTTGAGTCCATTGATATTAAGGGATATTAGTGACCACTGACTGATATTTCCTGCTAATTTTGGTGGTAACTTGTTTGTATTTCCTTTCTCTGGGGTATTCTTCTGTGGGATTATTGATTGTTTGTAGCTTCACGGGTGTATCTGGGGTCCTTATGTTGGAGCTTTCCCTCTAATACTTTCTGTAGTGCTTGATTGGTAGATAGGTATTGTATCAGTCTGATTTTGTCATGAAATATCTTGTTTACTCCATCTATGGTGATTGATAATTTTGCTGGGTATAATAGTCTAGGTTGGCAGCCATGCTCTTTTAGTGTCTGTATAACTTCTGATGAAGCCCTTTGTGCTTTCATTGTTTCCATTGAATTGTCAGGTGTTATTCTGATGGGTCTGCCTTTATAGGTAAGTTTGCCCATTTCTTTTACAGCTCTTAAAAATTTTTCTTTGTTCTGTATGTTTTGTGGCTTGATTATTATGTGGCACCCTGACTTTTTTGGGAGTCATGTTTATGTGGTGTTCAGTAAGCTTCTTGTATTTTTATAGGCATTTCCTTCTTCAAGTTATGAAAGTTTTCCTCTATGATTTTATTGAATACATTGCCTGTGCCTTTGAGCTGGTAATCTTCTCCTTTTTCTATTCCTATTATTCTCCAGTTAGGTGTTTTCATGGTGTCCCAGATTTCCTGAACATTTTGTGTTATGGCTTTTTTGGTTTTAGTATTTTCTTTGACTGATATATCTATTTTAGCTACTGAGCCTTCAACTTCAGAGACGCTCTTCCATCTCTTGGATTCTATTGGTTATGCTTGTATCTGTAGCTCCAGCTTTTTCCTCAGGTTTTTTTTTTCCATCTTTGCCTCATTTTGTGCCTTTTTTTATTGCTTCTATTTCAGTTTTTAGTTCCTGGCATGTTTCTTTCATTTTTTGGTTTACCTTTTCTTGGTTTTCTTTCAAAGATTTGTTCATTTCTTCCAATTTTTTTTTGTATTTTCTATTTCTCTAAGGGATATTTTCATATCTTCATTGAGGGCTTCAATGATCTTCATAAAGGTATTTTTGGTGTTGCTTCCTTCTGTTTCCTCTTCATTGCTCTGCTCAGGTCTTGTAGTTGTAGAACCATCACTTTCTTCTGGAGCTACCTTGTTATTCTTTATATTGTTATATATATTTTTGCACTGGCATCTCCCCATGGTTTCAATTGTTCACAATTAGGTGGCTGCTGGTCAGCTGTGGCAAGAGGGCTGTGTGTCTCCTGTCACCTCTGAGCAAGGGGTCTGTTCAATCTCTGACTCTCCTTTGGGCAGGGGTCTGTATTTCAAGTCCTCAGTCCTTGTCTGCTAATGCAGTTGAGGGAGGCGTCACTGTGTGTTGCCTCCTCTTTTAGGTGCATCTGGAGGAGCCTCTCACAGACAAACTCTATTCCTGTCTACTAAGGAGTGTGTGGAGACAAGCACCACAGATAGAACCTGGTCCAGGAACAGGAGCCTGAACACAACTTTCCTAGGCAGCGATTCAGCCCTGGGGCCTTCTGACCTCACCTCACCTGTGGGCAGAGTCTGAGGCTGGATTTAAAAGTCCTCAGTTCATCTCCACTGATGGAGTTGGAGGCATGGTTCCTGCGCAAGTTCCCTTGTTTTAGTAGCAGCTGGAGGAGCCCCTCACAGCCAAACTCTTTTGCTGTCTGCTAAGGAGTGTGTGGAAACACACACCACAGACAGAACCTCAAGGATCCAGAAATATCACTACTGGGGATATACCCTAAAGACACACATTCACACTCCGAAGGCATTAGCTCAAATATGTTCATAGTAACATTATTTGTAGTAGCAAGAACCTGTAAGCATCCTAGATGCCCCTCAACTAAAGAATTGATTAACAAACTGTGGTACATCTACACAATGGAGAATGATTCAGCAGTAAGAAAATACGATATATTAAAATTTGCAGGCAAATGGATGGATTTTGGAGAATATCCTCCTGAGCGAGGTATCACAAACACAGAAAGATAATCAGGGGATGTACTCACTTATAAGTGGACTTTGAATACAAAGTAAATCATGTCCAAGCTGCAAACCACAACCACTGAACAGATTGGGATCTGAAGCACCTTGGACTGGCACCTTGGACTGGCACCTTGGAGCCCATTCCCTCCAGACAAACACCTGACCCAGTCATGATGTTGGGGTGAGGAAAGCGGATCTGCCCATAATGGATACTGAACTAAGCCACTTTTGGACCTTGAGACCTCCAGCCCTTGCAGGGTAGGAGTTAAAGTGATTGATGTGGAGAAGAGAAAGTGACTGGAAGGGGTGAGATGGGGAAGGAAGTTTGAAAAAGGGGATACATGGACAAAAAATATGACTTTATTCGTAAAATAAAAAAGAACAGGTGTTAAAAGGTTTCAACACAAATGGATGGTAAATTATAATGGGAGGTTCCATGGCTAATTCATACCTACTCTTTCATGTTCCTTTCATGTATATCTTTGAATGAATACATGAAAGTGGCACAATGCTTCTCATGAGCCCTCAGAATTTATAAAGAAAATGTGTTTGAAGTTAAACTTCTATCATGTCTACCTATATGCTTTTGTTAGGCTAAACTTCCTTCTAAACTCACATTTACAAATAAAATAATGGAGAATTAAGGAAATCCTAAAATTATTATTGGCAAGACATAAATGTGAGGGTTAGCTAATATAGTAAACTTTTCCTTTTGGGGATAATGCCAATGAAAATAAAGTGAATTTGTAGTTTTCATTGCTAAGTGCCAGAAATTTTGAGGATATACAGCAGTATGTTTGTTTAAATGAAACATATTTGGCTTTCCAAAAGCTGTCAATGTTGGTATTTTAATCTTTCTCTGCCCCTTTTTTTCATTATCTGTTTTAAAATTCCATATAAATTTTACACAAGATTTGGCTATCAAATCGACAATCCTGATCTCTCATTTCCAATGCAAGTGAGGAAAAATGCATTTGGTTTTCATGATATCTAAGTTCCTTAATGTCTCAGTTCTGTTCACAGTTCCTGTCATGTGGGCTTTGTGGTTAATAGATCTCAATGGGTTATTTTAATCACACATCTCAGCTTCAAAGTGGCTATGTAGAAATCATGAAAAGCAGGGAGGATGCATTTTACCAGGTTATAAACAGAACTGATCACAGTGTACTTATAAGATAGTAGAAGTGCTTTCATTGCCAATACCACCTGATTTAGATGAATAACTGAAAGTATTTTCTATGGATAACTTTATTGTAGTAATTAATTTGTTGTGAGATATATATTAATTAATATTTATTATTTAAATATTATTTATAGAGAAGGGTTTTGTTTAAAGGGAGAAAAGAGGGGGAAGCAGCGCGCTGGAGAGTTTTATCTAGTTAAATTTATAAATTTTCATAGAAAATGCTAAACTTTAAGTACCATATAACTACAAGTTCTCTTCAGTGAGAATAAGTTGTCCTTGTCTAAATAAAGTTAATCTGTTTAAAAAATTAGTGAAAAAGATGCAGTGACTAGACTGACCTGGGACTTGTTGGTTATAGATTCCTGTGTGTAGATTGAATGAACTATTGTTTCTCTCCCCTGGACACCTACAGCATGATATCCAGTGGACTCTGAGCTAACACTAGAATTATTATTTTTCTAGAAGTCTCTAATTTAGATATCATTGTTCCTTTGATTTCCAATGTGAGCCAAGATTGCTCCAAATATAAGCTATGGAACAGCTCTGTGGATTATTTTGTTAGTTCTAGAATCTAATTCTTATAGCCATTCTCTGTTTTCTTATTAAATGAAATATAAATGAAAACATTACTTCAATCAGAAAATACCACTGTATTCAACTACAAAATAAATAAGTGAATATACAACTTGATTTTATTTATACTCTTGTCTTGGTCTTTGCTTTCTAAGAGTCTTTAATATAGTGCACAGAGTATTTCTTAACTCCACAGTGGTTGTATTAGTTTACCCTTCCACCAAGGTGAATAAAATTCTCCTTTCCCTGGGTTGTAATCAGCGTTTGTTGTCATTTATTTGACCTCACTGAATCTGAGAACAGAGTAAAGGTCACTATAGGCTAGAAAGGGCCAGAAAGAGGAGGAACAATGAGAGGAGCTGGGGCAACAAGTCTCAAAGTACAGCTTGTCAGAAGAAATACGTTCTAAGCAGACTAGAGTGAAAATAGCTCACAAAAACTTATTTTAGAAACTGTACAAAATTGGAACAGAATTTAAAGACTATAAATGCACAATGATAAGTTTTTAATGTCATAGAAATTTTTATTGTTTTGATATGTTCAGATACATTTTCTTTTTTTTTTAATTTTTTTTTGATTTATTTATTTATTATGCATACAGTTTTACAGAAGAGGGCGCCAGACCTCATCATAGATGGTTGTGAGCCACCATGTGGTTTTGCTGGGAATTGAACTCAGGACCTCTGGAAGAACAGTCAGTGCTCTTAACCTCTGAGCCATCTCTCCAGCCCCTTAAAATTAAACTTTTTTTTTTTAAACTTTATTTATTTATTTGCCTTGGTGTTTGCCTGGAACTGGAACTACAGACAGTTGTTAGCTGCCATGTGGGTGCTGGGAATCGAACTCGGGTCCTCTGGAAGAGCAGACGGTGCTCTTAACTGCTGAGCCATCTCTCCAGCCCCCCAGATACATTTTCTACATGTGCTATTAAACTGTTTCTACTGCATTGGTATAAAAATCATTCATGTGTTAATTTTGATGCAGATTGTAATAGACATTATTAATTTAAATCACGTAGGGAAAAGAAATCCTTATGAACTATCACTAGATATTACCCTCTACATAGAGAATCACGAGACTTCTTTAACCAATGATTAATGTTATTTGATGCAGGAGTTTCTTAATAACCTTTTTTACCTCCTCACATCTGAGGGCATAGATTACAGGGTTCAGCAAAGGTGTCACTAGGGTGTAAAACACACTCACAATTTTGTCAATGGGAAAGGAAGTCATTGGTCTTACATATAAATATGAGCAAGGTACAAAGAATAAGACAACAACACAGACATGAGATGCACAGGTAGACAGGGCTTTGCGGCGTCCTTCTGAACTATGATTCTTCAGAGAGTGAAGAATAACCACATAGGAAGCAATAAGCATACAGAAAATGAGTAAACACATTGCCCCACTGTTGGCAGCAATCAGGGGTCCAAGAGTGTGAGTATCAGTGCAGGCCAACTTTAGAAGTGGTATCAAATCACATATAAAATGATTAATGGTATTGGGGCCACAGAAGGGTAACTGGGCTATAAATGTAGTCTGTATCATTCCATGAACAAATCCCACAATTCCAGCTGCTACCACCAAGGAAACACACACAGTTTGGTTCATGATGGTCATGTAGTGCAAGGGTTTGCAGATGGCTACATAGCGATCATAGGCCATAGAAATCAGCAAGATGATTTCAGAGCCTGCAAAGAAATGCTCAGCAAAAAGCTGAGTCATGCAGCCATTGAAGGAGATTCTTCCTTTCTGAGAGATCAAGTCATAGATCATTTTGGGTGCTATGGAAGAAGAGTAGAAACCATCTATGATGGACAAGTAGGACAGAAAAAAGTACATGGGAGTATTCAAGGCTGGGCTGATGAAGATGGTGACTGAGATTAGCATGTTACCTGCCATTGTGATCAAATAGATGATTAAGCACACAATAAATAAGAGTTTCTGCAGATCTGGGTCTTGAGTCAAGCCCAGGAGAATGAATTCTGTGACATTTCTCATTCTTTCCATCAATTTAATTCAGGCTATGCTCATATGGTCATCTGAAAAGGAACCATAAGGTGTCTCAGTGATGCTATTTAAAATGAAATACTGAACTACTCCATCATCTCATTACTTCTGGTCCCTGGGGTTGATGTAGCTGTACTTCTGCTTATTTGTTTGGATAATATCACATCCCGTGCAGTTATAACAAACAGAAGTAGGGGATTGTATTATTCTTAATGACTTTTTGTATAATAGTTACAGGATGTTACAAATGCTACAAGAAACCTGTCATTATAATTGATGACAAGGGTGACTTTGAATTTTCTTTTAAACAGTCCTCAAAATGGCTTATTTCCATGTGTTTTTGGAGAGCAGATACCATTAATATCAATTGTTTTGAAGTGTTGTCTATTTGCATATATTTTTTGATAAAAATTCAGTATTTAATGAACATCTTGGCATTACACACTAAAAAGACAAGGGATGATGAAGTTAAAGCTCTCTTAAACCAAAATTTTTCTCTTTTATATGATTGCATCTGCTGCTACAGTTAGAAATGTGGCTTTAATTGAGTAACCTTCTTTCCAGATGCCAGAGAATCATATGACTTACAACTCACTGAGCATAGTTCATTCCAGAAACCTCAATTTCATTCCTGGTTCTCTGTTCCAACTTCTCTCATGCTTCTTTTCTCCATATCTGGACATTGACATGGAAGTGGCATGAAACCTCCCTAAAATGCAACAGTATTTCAAAAATAAATTCTTCTTGTGGTTGAACTTGGATAAAATATAAGGTTATTCTCAGAATTTGGTAAATTTCTTCTCCCTGATCACATTTTACAACTAGAATTAAGCTAGATATGAGGTTACGATTGCACCTCTTGTTGATAAGACAAACGACAGGGTTAGCTAAGACACCCACACCTTTGCTTTTAACAAGAAATTCACCAAAAATAATATGAACTTTTGGTATTCATTGCCAAGTTGAAGATATATTGAGGATAGTGTAACATTTTTTAAAATGAACTAGATGCAGTGTTCAAGTATGAATTAAAGTTACTAATGAGATGAGGCATTTTATACTTCTTCATCTGTTTTTGTAAGACATACCCCAAGTTATACCACAATTTCCCAGGCTATCCCATTTCAAAAAACAAAAATTAGATATACAGAGCTCATCAGCATAATGTTTCAAACCCAGTAGAGTGAGAAAAGGAAGTGTAAATAAGCACATTAGGTTTTTTGATTGATTAGCTTAATCCCAGAATGTCTCCATTCTGTTCATGACTGCTATAAACAGGCACAATTATTCTCAGTAAATTTAACTCACAAATCCTAACTTTAAAGTGACAGTGCAGATATCATGAGGAAAAAACAAACAAACTTCAGGTCATTACAAATGACCTCCTAGAATCAATGTATTCATGAGATGTAGACATTAACCACAGTATCTTAGAAGTAATTCCAATCATTCTCAGCATCATCTAATTAAGTAAAATTACCAATGGTGTTTTTATGCTAAATTCACTTCACAGCAAATATGAAACTTTAAGTCAAGTATATAACTGCAAAATCTGTTTTAGTGAAAAGAACTTAGCTGAATCAAGATAATCTGCTTAAATTTGGAGAAAAAATTGGTTTTTACTTACCAGGTTGTAGTTGGTTGTAGATTCCTTTGTTGATAGATTGCAGCCATTGTTTCTTCCCTTCTAGGCACACACAGAACAATGTTCAATAGAGTCTTTAAGCTAACATTGGAATTATTGTTTTTTTTAGGCAGTTTATTAATTCAGACATTTTTATTTATTTTTGGTCCTAGGGTCAGCATTTAATTAAAAATAGTAAACTTTTTTAGTTAGGAACTTTGATATTCCTAGGAATTGATTTCTACTTTCTTGACTTTTTTGTGACTGGTAGTGTGAATATGCACACTTACAAACATACACACACTGCATACACATACACACCACACAATTGCACATGCAGGCACATGTGCAAACCTGCATGCACCCCCTATATTGACAATGTTCTTTCCAGGTAACAATGCTGAAAACAGATGACAACTACTTAAATCAGTAGTATATTTAACTTTGACATGTATAAGAGAATAAAAACAAATGGGTTAGACTTTTCCCTCTTACTCTCTTGGCATGTTTATTATTATTATTATTATTATTATTATTATTATTATTTGCTTCTTAAAAGTTTATGAACAACATAGAAAGAGAATTTCTATCATTTCTCAACTCCAGCTCCCCTTTAACTTTATCTCTGTAGAAACATGTCCACAATGAGAGTATTCCTCTTAAACAAACCTTCATCTTATTAATTCACACTCTGTTCCAGTCATCAACACTGCAACCCTTTGTTTTAATTCTTCCTTCCTTGATGCTAAAGAAATATTTAAATAGGTTTGCACAGTGGAGGGTTTGGCGATATTTTCGCTTAGCAGGTATCTGGAGGATTTGTAATTGCCTCTTTTGAAAACTCTGCCAAGGCCTCTTATTTACTCCCACTTGGTTCCCACAGACTAGTTTGCTGAGGCAGCACAGGTCAGCCAGCAGCTTGGTGCCAAGAGTAGAGCCTGGAACAAGTTCCTTAAGAGGACAAAGAGGAAATTCATATAGGATTGAGACATTTTAGGCAACCCATTCCAGAGATTAAAGATTCCTCAGCAGATCTCTGGAAAGTACTGAATGAGGAATATGGGGAGTTGAAGTAGAGAGATTCCTAATGCCTACAATATTTTTTTCTGTAATACTCAAGAAGAGAAAGTTATGGGATGTAGCTATCCTGGAAATGGTCTAGACTACAAGAAGAGCCTAGAGTGCAGCAGAAGCTGATGTTGAGTGTGGAATTTTGCCAGAAGAATAGTTCTTTGACTTATGGTCTCATATCCAGAGTCAGACATACACACAAACACATACACCCATAAAAACACAAATCAGAAACCATAATACACTAGCAAAAGATAAGTAAGATTAAAAAAAATTTCCAAACAGTATGAGGTAAAAAATAAATCTAAATAAACACCACTGAGTGTGTAGTGCTGGGCATCATGCCTACTCTAAAGGATGAATTATTTATTTATTTATTTCTATTTTTATTTATCATTTAATTCCATCATAAGAGAGAAAGGCATGGGGGTGGCTTGAATGTATTAGAAATATGTTTTCCTATGCAGATGTGTGGGATGTGAGACCTTTGGAATAGTTGGGTCACAAGTGTTCTGCCTTCTTGGATGGGTTAATTATATCATTCATTAATGAATCAGTGGATTTATGGTCATCAAAGAGGTGTCTTTGGTTTGAAGTTCTTTCTTGTGCATCTGCTCAGTCTTCCCATATGTTGACCTTTGACCTGTTAGGATGCACCAGGAAGATTTAAGGGTTTATATACACGGTGAAACTCTACTGGAAAAAAAAAATGAATTTTCCTTTGCAAGAAGTACTTATGTGGAGATAACTTGTTGGTTAGAGTCAGGAGCTCTTGTCTACTTCTCCTTCTCAGTGCTAGGATCCCATCTGGCTTAAACCTGTACAGGCCTTGTGCATGCTTCCATAGACTGTGAGTTCATATGTACATCAGTATTATTTTCTCTTAAGACAGCATTTCCTTGGTATAGTCCATCTCCTCTGGCTCTTAAAATCCCCTTTGCCTCCTGTTCTGCATCTGCCTGAGCCCTTGGTAAAGGGTTTGATGAAGACCTCTTCTTTAGGACTCAGTGTTCCAAAGTTCCTTATTCTCTGTATGTTGTCTAGTTTTTGTGGGTTGTGGACACTGTGTAAGTTCTCATCTACCACTAAAAGAAGCTTCTCTGATGATGGCTGGGTGAGACTGATTTATGAGTATTGTAGAATGCCATCTGGAGTCATTTTTTTGTTGTGTTCCTTTAACAGAACAACGTTATTACATTTTCCCTTAGGTCCATGGCCTATCCAGTCTCATGTTCTTGGATATAGTAGCATCTTAATCCTAGACTAGGGATTGGTCTTCTTGATTGATAGGGACCTGGCCAGTGACCCATGTAGCATCATTACAGAGATCATAACCAACTGTGATAATGCACTCATTTATGAATTTCTGTAATTTATGACATAATTAGAAACAAGGTAATGCTAGGACATAAGTCTTGTCCCCCTGCAGTCATGGCTAGTGCAGGATAGCAGTCATGCTCTATGATACTTCTCTTAGGAGTGGCAGCCTCAGCATCCACCATGCTCTGCTGACACCCATGATTTGTCTACAGATTGAACAACTTTCACAATTTTTAACTGCTATACTTCAGTGTCAAGAATTTGTTTCCTGCTATCTAAAGAATATGTTAGTGTATTTCCATTAACTGAAGAATTGGGAAAGATGAATCAGAATGAAGCAGATGCCTTGCATTCACAGAGCTATTAGTGCCAGAGATAAGATGACAAAAAAGGCCTACTTGGCCCAGGCTTTATCAATTTTTTCTTTCATTCAAGCCAATTTCCTCAGTTCTTTTTTTATTATAAAGTCATATTTTTTAATCCACGTATATCATTGTTCAAACTCCCTTCCCCCTCCTGCCCTTATGTTTTATAAGTGTGTACATGTGTGTATGTGTGTGTGTATGAGTGTGTGTATGTCTGTGTGTGTGTGTCTGTGTGCGTCTGTTGGTGTGCATGTATATCACTGTTAGCTGACTTAGGAGATATAGTCTCAGACTGATCCTGGAGTTCACTATTAGGTAGAGTGTTGGCTGGCGAGCCTTGGAATCTGCCTGTGTTCTTCCTCCAACACTGGAGTTACAGATGCATTCTGTCATCCTTGGATTTAAGGAAACTGGGATTCCAAACTTGGGATCTCTTGGAAAATACTGTGCACAGACAGCCAACTCCACAACCTAAATTCTTTTATTTTAAACATATAACTTCATATTTGAAGACATAGCATAGAAGAACTTTTGTAACAGGAGTTTTTGTGTGTGTATGTTTGAAAATAAAGTAGAAATTCTTTCTGTTTTTTTGTTAAGTGAATTTTTTTTCTACATCTTTAGTAGAACATTTGGAAACCACTCTAACTTAGGAAGATAGGAAATGTATTTGGTGAACATTTTCTTGAGGAGCTGTCTCATCTTATATACTACTTATATATACAGTTGTCTTTTTTTCTTTTATAATATAACCTGAACTAAACTATAGCCTGCAGTGCTGAGCACAGAAGGTACTAAGCATATTAATGTTGATCTTTTTCATACCTACAACAATAGAAGTCATCCAGTTCTTGTCTCTTTTCTCTTCATAAGTATTCTCCTAACAATAATATTAAAGTTTGAACTTTATGAATTCTTTGTAATAATGAAGAATGGGATTTACACTGTATTTATTTTTATTCTTATATTTTTGTTACTGTCTTTTTTTTTTATTATGAACAAAGAAGTCACACTTTCTATCCTGTATATCCTTATTCAAGGTCCTTCCCCCCTCCCAACACATCAGGTCATTCTCTCTTCTCCACAACTCCTCATACCACTCCACCCCGGGCAGGCAGCTGGTGGTCCCAAGATCCCACTGTCCCAATATTTCTTAGTTCAGCCTCCACTCCTGGCAGATCCAGTTTTCTCCCCCAACCTCAAGACTGAGTCAGGCATTCCTCTAGGGGGAGTGGGATCCAAGGAGTCAGTCCAAGGTGTTTCTGATTCCAAGCTGTTCAGTGGTTGTGGTTTGCAGCTTTGGCATGCTTTGCTTTTTTCTTGTTTGTTCTCCCTTCCAATTTTTTGTTTGTATTTTTTTCTATTTCTTTAAGGAAATTTTTATATCTTCTTTGAGAGCTTCAATGATCATCATAAATATATTTTTGGTGTTGCTTCCTTCTGTTTCCTCTTCATTTCTCAGTTCAGATTTTGTAGTGGTAGGACCGCCACTTTCTTCTGGAGTTACCTTGTTGTTTTTTATATTATTATATATATTTTTGCACTGGCATCTGCCCATGGCTTCAGTGGTTCATGATTAGGTGGCTTTTGTTCAGTTGTGGCAAACAGGCTTGTGTGTCTCATGTCTCCTCTGGACAAGGGGTCTGCTCAATCTCTAACTCTGCTCTGGGCAGGGGACTGAATTTCAAGTCCTCAGACCTTCTCTATTTGAGCAGTTGGAGGCAGTGTGGCCTTATAAGTTCCCTTGTCGTAGCCACAGCTGGGGGGGGGGCAACCCTGTCAGCCAAAGCTTATGTCTGTCTGCTATGGAGTGTGTGGGGACACGCTCCACAGACAGCACTGGGTCCTGGAACCAGAACCTGACCAGAACACAATTTTCCCTGGCAGGCATTCAGGCACTGGGGCCTGGGGACCCCACCTCACCTTTGGGCAGAGTCTGAGTCTGGCTTTCAGAGTCCTCAGTCCTTCTCTATTTGAGCAGTTGGAGGCTGGGTGGCCTTGCAAGATCCCTTGTCTTAGCAACAGGTTGGGGGGAGGACCCTGACAGCCAAAGTTTGTCTGTCTGCTACGGAGTGTGTGGGACACACACTCCATAGACAGTACCACGTCCCAGAACTGGAACCCGACTGACTGAATTTGGCTTTATAAGGATTGATATTTATCTGTTCTACATTATTTGAGGATTCAGACAATTGCAAAAAATATATGCTATCCTACTCTGCTCTTAATATTTATAATTTTCAAAAATTGAAGTTAGTAGATGCAACTATTAGTCAAGAGTAAGCTGCGTTCTGCTGTGGGTACAAAACAAATACATTTTTGAATTCTCAGTTGAGCAATACAGTTTCATTTCCTGCTCACCCACTATTGTTGAAGCAATCTTGAGAGAAGCCATTCTCCACATGGCTGCTCACACACCCGTGGTGTTCTCCCTGAAGACTCTCTCAACTCAATGCATAACTTCTAGTCTTGCTACACCAGGGAAAAGAGATCCAGGGAAGAGTACATGGCAAGTGACATAACTTCTTCATATAAGGTATTGTGTAAAATAACTGGGCTGGAAAGTGAAATGGCAGCATATTGATACTTATTTATCAGAAATAGGTTAAGAAAACCTTTTCCATTGAGAAGTGTTTGTGTGTGTGTGTGTGTGTATGTGTGTGTGTGAAACATAAGATGCATAAATGGTGATTTTTAATGTAAAGATAGGTATGGATAAGAAGTCACTTTTCTTTTTTTTAGTTTTGAAATAAAATTTAATAGATGCAAATGCTCTTATAAGTGGTTATACATTTAATCATCACAAAATTTCTTTCAAATATTGTTTACCTAATTTTACAAAATGAGATACTAAAATTTGGAGTGATTCAATGACTTTCTTGGTCCATGTGTGCCCCACAGAGAATCTACATTTACAAGCCTAATCCTCCTTAATTATAAGTCTTTGTTCTTTTGTTTCTTTTGTTGTTGTTGTTGTTGGCTTTTTTATTATTTTTTATGAATAAAGTCATACCTTGTATCCATGTATCCCCTTGTTCAGACTCCCTTTGCTCTCTTGCCCCTCCCTGTCATTCACTTTTCTCTCCATCACTTTATCTCCTCCCCAGCAAGGGCAAGAGGTTCCAAAGTGAAGTCACTTTTCTTAATTTGCCTATATGATAGTAATAATAAAATTACTGAGATTTGGAAGATTTCTGTCTGGCTTTGATCTTTTTATTCTAGTTCCCCCTAAATCTGATTATGTTTATGTTTAAAATTGTTTTGAGAATTTCATGCAATGAGTCCGACATTTACATCATTTCTACCCTGTCTTTCTGCCTCTGGTTCCTCCTGTGGCCATCCTCAGTCTCTTCACCACTTAAGCTTATTTTCTTGTCTTTAATTTTACACACACCACACACACACACACACACACACACACACACGCACACGCACACGCACACGCACACGCACACGCACACGCACACGCACACGCACGCATGCATATATATGACCTACTGAGTCCGTTCAGTGTTATGTATATGTACATTTGTTCAGAGCTGAGCACTTGGGATTGGATAACAATGGGGAACTAGTTCTAACAGAAAAGTGATTATCCTGTCAGTAGCCATTGATTGTCTGTAGTCTCAGAAGAGGGAACATAAAAATAAGAGCCAGTGGACCAGGATGCTTGCTGGTTCTTTTAGACATAGCAGGGAAGCTGCACCCATGAAATGCTAACAAGATGGTTGTCTAAACAAGACTCACCTAATGGAAAGCCCAGTGGACATGTCATCATAGATGAGGATAATTTCTTTCTTTTTCTTATCTTTTTATGTTTTTTTAAATATTACTTTATTTCTTTGTTAAGAAATTTCTTTATAATTTTTTCTTTTCTTTCCCAAGCCTATGTATGTTTTGAAACACACTGTAAACCATTTAGAGGTTTTGTTGTTTATTGTTTTTGTTTTTCTGAATCTGTTCTTATTGGGAATAGTTCTTTTCTGACCAGAAGAGTTTTTTTTTAAATACAGTCTCATTTTTTATTCATGTATCCTCTTCTTCAAACTCCCTTCCCCCTCCCACCCCTCCCTGTCACTTTCTCTTCTCTCCATCTCCTTATCTCCTCCCCAGCAAGGGCAGGAGGTTCCAAGGTCAATGGGGATAATTTCACTATCTGTTCCTATATGAAGAGAGGCAGACAATCAATACTTTTTTCTCCTTGAAATTACAGTGTTTATGCCTCAAATTTTGCTGAAATTCCATATACAGAGTTGAGTATTTAAGATTTTTTTCTGATTTACTCAAATATCTACTTTTTTGTATCAGGTACTTTTGTTCTTATAAAGCTACCTGGAAGGAAAGTATGAGAAAGAGGTCCTCCCCCCAAAAAATCTCCAGAAAACATCTTCTATCTGAGGGATTAGGTTATTGAATTATCTATATTATTCTGTGGTTATATGTGGAAGAAATTTTATACCATCCTTTGGCTTTAATCAGAGAAAATTATTTATTCTGGAAAGAGCAAGATTATAATGTTAACATTGTTCTAGAGATGGTCAGTGTGGCAGTCTAAATTTTGGGAAGCATTTTACCCTAAAGATTCTCCTTGTTCAAAGTTTTTAAGTAGAAGAGTTTTTAGTTATCTTTAGCAAAATATCAATATTTATGAAAGAAAAATCCATACAGATTCTAGAAGACAGAGAATGAAATACATTCACATATTTGACTTCAATTGTAGTATCTTTTACATGACTCACACTTGCTAAAATAGGAATCAAACTTATTTCTGTCTTTTCTATTCATGTGAATCTTTCTCTAGATTTTCTTTGGTTCCAGAGCCTCCTCATGGCTTTTTTCACCTCTGTGTTCCTGAGGGTGTAGATTAAAGGGTTTAACATTGGTGTTATTACAGTGTAGAACACAGCTACAGCTTTGTCAATGGGGAAAATGATCATAGGCCTCAGGTAAACAAAAATGCAGGGTACAAAGAAGAGGATGACCACTGTAATATGGGAGGCACAGGTAGAGAGAGCCTTTCGCTGTTCTTCAGTACTATGAGTTTTTAGAGAGCAAAGAATGAGGACATAGGAGGTGAGAAGAATAGAAAAGATTAGCATACACATTAGCCCACTGTTAGCAGCAACAAAGAATCCAAAGATATGGTTGTCAGTGCAAGAGAGTTTTAGGAGAGGGAAAAGGTCACAAATAAAATGGTCAATGATATTTGGGCCACAGAAAGGCAACCAGACAATAAAAAGAATTTGAATGAGAGCATGAAGAAATCCTCCAGCCCAGGCCATTGAAACAAGGAAGCCACACACTCTCCTGTTCATTGTGATCATGTAGTATAGGGGCTTGCAGATGGCTACATAGCGATCATAGGCCATGGCTGTGAGCAGGATGATCTCAACTCCACCAAAGAAATGCTCTGCAAAGATCTGAATCATGCAGCCATTGAAAGAGATAGATTTCTTTTCAGTAAGTAAGTCAAATATCATTTTTGGGGTCATGGTAGAAGAGCAGCAGCCATCTACAAAGGAAAGGAAGGACAGAAAAAAATACATGGGGGATCCAAGTGTTGGACTAGAGATGATTGTTACAATAATGAGTAGATTGCCAAGGAGGGTAAGGGAGTAGATGAGTGCAAATATGACGAACAAAAACTTCTGCACATGTGTGTTCTGTGTCAGGCCAAGCAGGATAAATTCTGTCACATTGTTCATTTACTTTGTGAATTGATTAATCTGTGAATATAAAGATGATTAAAATGTGGCTGACAAATATTGAACAAGCAATTTCTTTCACATATTTATTTACTGTAAAACAGATGGGAATATCAAGGAGCAAATCCTAGTTTTAAAATTTCTTAAAGTTGAACCATATTATTGGTCATATAGTGAACACATAGCCCTCTTCTCTCTCACATCTGAGGACATACACATACACACACACAGAACCTTACTCAAGACACCCTAGAAAAAGCCTATAGTAAACAGAAAATAGCACAGTGTGATGCAACATTTCACAAAGTTACTTGAAACTTTAGAACTCATTATTTCAGATATGTTTAGATTTTTGGGGAATCCTATACATAAAAATATAGTTTAATAAATGTACTGCAGCAAAATTTCTATTGAACTAAAGAAGCAAAAGCACCATGATTTGCTGGACATGGCATGTTCTTTCAAGTTAGAAGGACTATTTTGCTTTCATTTGTTATAAATTTATCATTTACAACACAGAGGAAATAAAGAATTACATGGAGGCATTAATGAATATATTTATCACATATATTAACTTTAAATCATTTTATTTGTGTGTGTGGGAGATATATGTATATGTTCCTGTGAGTGTGTGTGTGCATGGGTGTGTGTGTGTGTGTGTGTGTGTGTGTGTGTTTTCATATATGTATGTCAGTGAGTTAAAAGGACAAAGGGTGACATCAGGTGTCTACCTCAATTGTCCTCCACCTTGTTGCTTGAGATAGGTCCTTTTCACTCATCCTGTAGCTCACTGATTGGCTAAATTGGCAGACTCTTGCTGTTCTAAATTGGCAGACCCTTGCTGTTCTTCACTCTCCCAATGCTGGGGTTTCAAACAAGTGCTGCCAAGTCTACAGTGTACATGATGCTAGGAATCCAAACTCAGGTCCTTCCATGCTTTACCCTCTGAGCCATCTCCTCATCCACAAAATATGGCTTTCCATACACTTGAGATTTTTGATAAAAGAGAAAAACAGTAAACAAAAATACATACTATTATTTGTATTCTCAAAATATTTACCTTAATATTAATCAGAAGATAAATAAATTTCTAAACTCAATGAGTGAGACAATAACTCCTGAATATATTCAGAAAATGGTTAAATACAGAAATAGATACATTTAGCCATAGAAAAAATAGAATGCATAATATTCTTGGTAATTTAAAAATATAACCAAACTAATAAACTCAGATAAACCCAGCAAGAAAACAAATATGGTTTAGTGACAAGAGGACATTATCTTTCTGTTATGTTTAAAGCTCAGCCCCCAGAGAGATCATCAGAGACAGGGATGTCTGGAATGAGACTGCAGAGTTTATTGGCAGCGCCATACAAGCCAGGCAGGGAGCTTTACTCTAAGCTTCTGTGATATCAGAGCAAGGAGAAACTGTTTTCCTTGGTTACAAGGGGCCTGTTATAGGCAAAAGCTATAATAAAGTTGGTTGCTAATGTGCTATTGATTGGTGCTCAGGGACTTTCTGCCCCAGGGTATCTTTGGACCCCATCCGGGTGGATCCCACCTAGATCCTACCTGGCATGGCTGATTTTTTTTCCCAGAACTGAGCAAATGTCTTAGCTAATCTGTAAGAACTGGGCAGGTAGGAAGATATTCTTCTTTCAAAACTGGGCAGACCCCCTCCTAGGTCTATTATTTTTAGGACATATTCTTTTTCCAGGACTGGTCAGGCATGACTGTTCTTCTCCCAGAACTGAGCAGACCCCCTGCCAGAAATGAAAAACTAAACATTTTATCTTTTTATAAAATAGCTACTAATATATAAAATGGGGTTTCTTTTTTAAGTTTTATTTTTCATTTAAAAAGGTTTTTTTTGTTTTAATTTTACTTACCAACCACAGTTCCCCTTCCCTCCCCTCCTCCTACAAGCCCCCAGCTTCACCCTACCCTATCTCTCTTCCACTTCTCAGAGAGGTAAGGACTCCCACAGGGAGTCAATATAGTCTGCATATCAAGGTGAGGCAGAACTAAACCCGTTCACCATATGAAGGCTGAGCAAGACATCCCTCTATAGGGAATGGGCTCCAAAAAACCAGGTCATGCACTAGAGATAAATTGTGGTCCCACTGCCAGAGGCCCCACAATCTGCCCAAGCCACACACTGTCTTCCACATTCAAAGTGTCTAGTTTAGTCCCATGCAGGTTTCCAACTCTCAGTCCAGAGCCAATGAGCTCTCAGTAGCTCAACTGTTTCTGTGGGTTTCCCCATCATGATCTTGATCCCTTTGCTTATATAATCCCCCCTCACTCTCTTTGACTGGACTGTGAGTTTGGTCCAGAATCTGTTAAAGTCTTGGCTCACAACCATAAAATGGGGTTTCTTAAGCTAAGTTTTCTCTCTTCACTTTCAAGAGCATTTAATATAATAAAAAGCTCACATGTTGTTTCCAGAAGATTTTCATTAAGTAGACAGACAATTTTCAAAATTAAGTATTTTCCTCAGTACTACTACCAAGAAATCATAAGGGAAAAATAAAACATAGATTATTTGAAAAACATAAAAAATCTATATCATCTATCTATCATCTATTTTTACATATACAAGTGTACACATACACTTACACACAGACACCCTGCAATGTATAGAGAAGAGAACTTTAAATGAAAAGGCAGTAATAGAAGACACAGGTAAAAATGGTGAATATTCTATCAAGATATAGGAAATACTGAAAATATTTGCAACAAGCATGATGACAGTTATTATAAAATAATTTTTAAAAAAATTAAAGTGGCCATTTGTACTATTACAAACATAAGAGAAACAGCATTAAAATAGTTCTCAGAAATGTCATTTGGTATCTAAAATATTGTCACCAAAATGAAACTAAAATGTTTAAAACAATTAAAACAGTAAACTGGCAAAGATTTCTTAGATTTGCATTTTCCAATGTTGATAAACAGTTGTTGATAATTTCTGAGATCAGATTCCATAGAACAAGGGACATATCATTGGTTATGGCCTTGGTACAGTACTCCTTATAAGTGCACTCCATAGAAATAAGGACAGAATTGTGCTTGCTGATAGTTCAGAGAACACCTTCGTGACAGTAAAGAAGAAATAACTTTATTATCTACATAAGGAGGAATAATTGAATGAGTTAGCTGTATAAAATATCAAGTAGGCATTAATATCCTTTGTATTAATATCATTTGTAGGTAGAATTAATAATTTTGAAAAAAAATCTAACATGAGTGGGGGGGCACAGATTGTAAAACAGCTCATATGATCTCAAAAATATTTCAGGAAAATAATACCAAATACAAATAATGCATATATGAATTGTAATGATTAGGACATTTTTTTTGTGTCATGAGAAAAATTTTGATCTGACGTTTGTACAAAAGAAATAGATTACTTTTACAGTCAGTAAAATAATTTAATAAAAATCTTATTTTACTATCAGGTTTGAACCCATAGTATCTAGAACTATCTTATCTTATTTAATTAGGTGATTTGGTTGCTATCTTTACCAAATTTAAGGCATTAGAAACATATGTTTAAATCTATCTTGTTTGAATTCAATATATTATTCAGAAAGAATATATATATGTATGTAAATATACATATATATTTGTATGTAAATTTGTATATAAGTATACATATTCAAATATACATATGTATAAATATGTATATGTACATTTGTAATCTGAATATCATAGAAACCAGGGCTTGAAGATAGAAATTCAAGTGATGTCTGGCTCACAAAAGAGACACCATCTCCAAAGAAAGACCACTCAAGGAAAGCAGATGTTGTACTTACCTTTCTAAATGTGTTTGGAGCCAACAGGTTCATTCACTGCAAGTCAGTTTATTTACAGAGATCAGTTCCCATGGAGTTAGAATTCACTGCTTCTGTAGCTGCTTCCTCACAAGCACATCCATTTTTCTTTAAATATATTTATTTTCATTAGTGACTAACAAAGGATTTATAAATAAAACTGATTTGTTGGCCCAGATTACTTATGCTCCCAATGATTTTACAATCCTGTGAAGATGAGGAAGAACATTCTAATTTAGAAAATAAAAAAATAAAATCAGTAGAATGTATTAGATTTCAAAAATTTGATGGTTCAAAACAACAGAAATATCATAGAACATCTTGGTCTAAGCATCTGCCTGACCATCTAGGTAAAATATATGCCAACACTGAATCTAAGATCTCAGCTGATATAAAAATCCCCCAAATAGCAAAGAACATGAACATAGAAAAGTTAGAAATTGAAAGCTTTGAGATCAGTCCTGCATAGATGTTTGCTTGGAGTAGCAGGTGCTCGAGTTGGCTAATTTGAGCCTTTATCTAAGTTCACACCACACACAGTCTAAGGACACCTTCATTGATTCTGAAAACTCTGGACCCCAAATAAATGGGTTGTAAACTCTGAACCCTGTGGCTTCTTATGCTATGTCATCTTTATATCAGTAATATTCCCACTCTGTCTGTAGCAGAATTTTCATGCATAAATTCAGGAATCATTTAGTATATTTTATACAAATGCAAGAAGTTAGGGATGCTCTGAGCTTTCAGCTCCCAGAGGTTTAGAATTAGCTTCTGAATCTAAGATGGCATCTAAATCAAAATAACCTGCTCTCTCTCTAGTGACCATGACATCTGTGACCAAAAGTTTGGGAAAGAGCCAGCTAGGGTGAGCTTAGTGGCAGTTCTATGATTGTGTGTGTAAAATGATCTTAGAGCCTGAGACCTAAAGCACAGAATAGTATAGCCAAGGAGAAATGGGTGAAGGATCCAGTGTCAGACTATCAAACAGCAATGACTCTTGTTTTGCAGTGTTATGGGAAAGACAGAGCAAGGTGAGATGTAACACTTTCCGTAAGGAAGAGTGGCCAGCCAAAGAAACCCACCCTGGCTATGAAACCAGAGCAAGTGAAAGAAACACACCCTGGATCTAAGACCTGAGCCACTGAAAGAAATACTTTATCCTTGAACCCAGAACAAAAAGAAATGTGCCCTGTCTCTGTAACTAGCACCAGAGAAACAGACTTTGGCCCCAGAATCAGAGCCATGAAAGAAATATGCCCTGACCCTGAAATTAGAGCCCCAAAGCCCAAAAGATCCAGTGAAAGAAACATTTTGGCCCTGAAACCAAAACCAAATCAGGATAAAAAAGGTAAAAATGTGACCAACCCCTACCCTGGAAATCTCTCTAGAAAGCTCCACTCCCATCCCAAGAAGCTCTATATATTCTTCTCTCACCCTGGGCTGAGACAGCCATACTCCCCTGGCCCTTTCCTCTTGAATGAAGTTTAGGTGAAGATCTTTTTTTGCAGGCAGGGCAGCAGCAATGGAGCCTGGATAGATATCAGCTGAGGGAGCTAAACTCTTATACTCTCCCATCTGGGGACCTTTCCTGGCTAGGCAGAGTTGTTACATTCCCTGAACAAAGAACAATGGAGGGGAAGCAAAGGTAATACTTAGGCTGGTGGAAGAAGCCTTCTCCCAGCTGATCTGAATTGTTACACTCTGGGAAATGGGATCAGAACTGTACCAACTTTGCTGGGGAAGCTCTCCCCTGCCAGAGCAGAGCTGCTGACATTAGGGAAGGGAAGCCTTTCCTTGAAGCAGGGAGGGCTGTAAGCTGTAAGTTACTGTGGCCTGTGGTGCTCATTGACTTCTGACTGCCTGAAAACCTTTCCATTCAGCTGTAACACTCAATATTCATTGGCTCCCAAATGCTGAATACTTTTCCACTGGGTCTGTCTGGGCTCCTGACTGTTAGGATCTCTTTCCATTTGAGCCGTACAAATACCTACATGTCTATCTCAGAGAAAAACTATCCTGTTACTGTTGTCAGT
Source organism: Sigmodon hispidus (assembly GCA_004025045.1). NCBI lineage: Eukaryota > Metazoa > Chordata > Mammalia > Rodentia > Cricetidae > Sigmodon > Sigmodon hispidus. The sequence continues at coordinate 5,302 of PVIH01021212.1, read as the reverse complement.
GTTTTGAGGATAGACATGCACAGGCTAAAGAAACAGCTCTTTAATACTATAGTCACAATGTTTCTTAATATGAAGAGCATTTGTAACTCCTTTTTTTTTTTGTAGAAAAAAGACTTTACCTAAGGAAATGCATTGCAAATCTCTTTACCCCAGATAGGAATCCCACAGCAGACCAAAATATAGATATCATAAAATCCAACATGGTGACCCAATGAATTTTACTGAGGTTACTCACAGGAATAAAGATGAAAGGTTATATAAAGAAGCAGAAATGACTGAAAGACAGCACTATCACAAGGCCCTCCACGGCAAGGGTGAAGATAGCACACAAAACTGAAACTATGGAGCACTCTGTGCAGACTGCAGGCAGCTCAACAGGTTGAAAAGTCTCCTCTCCAAAAGACCCGGTTGGTCTAAACCTCTCCCAGGCAGATCAGCTGGTATCTGCTTCTTTCAGGCATCTAGTCTGGTCTCAGAGTCTTCTTTGCAACTTTGCTTGTCTGAGAGTTTTCTTTGCAGTTTGTCTTATCAGAGAGTGAATCTCATCTGTCTTCATGGTTACTAGGAAGAGTGAGAGATATAGTGAATCTGATCAGTTTCAGGGACTTTCTGAAGATATTTTGAGTTATTTACCCTCTCTGAAAGAATTTTCCTGCATTACTCAATGTTGGAGGAAATTGCTATGCAACATTCTTCTACCATAAACTATGTGATCTGGGTTGTCAGTTTCACTTTACCTTACTTTCTACATAATAAAAATCAGATGACAATGTTACTGAGTGAGGACTCAAGGTGAATACTTGGTGTGTTTGTTACTTTTCTATTGCTATAATAAAACACTATAGTCAAAAGAGACTTTGGTAAAAGAAATTAGTATCTTGCTTTACATTTTCAGAGGAATAAGAGTCTTTCATTATGGCATGTGTGGGGGAATACAACAAACCTATAGCCAACATCAATCTAAATGGGGGAAAATACAAAGCATTTTCTCTAAATAAGGAACAAGCAGAAGATGTCTACCCTCTCCACTTCTGTTTACTGTAATATTTGAAGTCTAAGCTAGAGTGTTAGAGATGAGACAGATGATACAAATAGAAAAGAACACATCAGACTATGTCTATTTGCAAATTTCTTACATAAAAAGCCTCCAAGATTTCCTCAGAAATATGCAAAGCTGATAAACCCTTTCAGAAAAGTTGTAGGGAACAAAATTAACAAATGAAAACCATCAGCCTTCCTGTTCTTCAAAGAGAAATATCCTAATAAAGAAATCAGGGAAAAAATTTCATTTACAATAACTTCAAAAAAGGTTGAAATTATTATAACAAAGGAAGTAAAAATCTTGTACAATAAAAGCTGAGGCACTCAAGAAGGAAACTGGAAAAAAAAAAAAACCAAAAGGAATCTGAGGAGGATGTTGAGAGGATAAAAGACCCTCGAGGCTCATTGATTGCCAGAATTATTAGATCTATAGATTTTATACAATCCCACTGTTCCTTTCTTCTTACTGATAAATAAATTTTTAAATTTATTTTTAAAGTTTATTTTACATACCAACCACAGAAACCTAATGTTAGCCCCCCAGGAAACTCATCTTCCCTTACCCTCCTCTGAAAAGATAAGGCATCCTAATGGGGAATCAGCAAAGCTTAGTCTATTTAGTTGAGGCAGGTCCAAGCCTGCCCTCCCCATCAAGGCTGTATTGATATTAGTTCTTTGAATGTCTGGTAGAATTCTGCAGTGAAACCATCTGGTCCTGGCTTGTTTTTATTTGGGAGACTTTTAATAACAGCTTCGATGTCCTTTGGTGTTACAGGTCTATTTAGGTCTTTAATCTGTTCTTGACTTAATTTTGGTAGTTGGTACTTGTCCAGAAAGCTGTCCATTTCCTTTAGGTTTCCCATTTTAGTAGAGTATAGAATTTCAAAGAATGACCTGTTAATTCTCTAGATTTCCTGGGTATCTGTCTTTATGTCTCCCTTTTCATTTCTGATTCGGTTTATTTGAATACTCCCACTCTGTCTTTTGTTTAGTTGGATAAGGGTTTGTCTATTTTGTTGACTTTCTCAAAGAATCAACTTTTTGATTCATTGATTCTTTGTATTGTTCTCTTTGTTTTTATTATACTGATTTCAGCCCTAAGTGTGATTATTTCCTGCCATCTACTCCTATGTGAGTTTGCTTCTAATTGTTCTAAAGCCTTCAGCTAAGTTGTTAGGTCTCTTCTGTGAGATTTCTCTAGGCTTCTCATATAGGCATCTAGTGCTATGAATTTTCCTCTTAACACTGCTTTCATTGTGTCCCACAAGTTTGGGTATGTTGTGGATTCATTTTCATTAAATTCTAGAAAGTCTTTGATTTCTTTCTTAACTTCTTCCTTGACCCAGAGGTGGTTCAATGTAGAGATAGATGTTCAATTTCCATGAGCTTGCAGGCTTTGTGTGATTTTTGTTGTTGTTGAATTCTAACTTTAGGCCATAGTGATGTGATATGATACAAGGGTTATTTCCATTTTTTTTGTATCTATTGATATTTGCCTTATGACCAAGTATGTGGTCAATTTTAGAGAAAGTTCAATGGGGTGCTGAGAAATATGTATATTCCTTGGTGTTTGGACAGAAGCTTCTGTAAATATCTATTAAGTCCATTTTAATCATAACATCTGTTAGACTCCTTATTTCTTTTTTGAGTCTCTCTCTGGTTGACCTACCCAAGGGTGAAAGTGGGATATTGAAGTCTCCTATCATTAGGGTGTGACATTTGATGTGGGGTTTAAGCTTTACTATTGTTTCTTTTACATATGAAGGTGGCCCTATATGAGGGGCATAAATATTCAGGATTGAGATCTCATCTTGATTCATTTTTCTTGAGACAAATGAGTAATGTTTGTTCTGGTCTCTTGTGATTGATTTTAGTTTGAAGTCTACTTTTGTTGAATTTTAGGATGGCAACACCAACTTGTTTGGATTTAATTGAAAAATCTATTCCCAACCCTTTACTCTGAGCCTGTGTCTGTCTTTTGAGTTGAGGTGTGTTTCTTGTATGCAGCAGAAGGATGGCTACTATTTTTGTATCCATCATGTTAGTGTGTGCCTTTTTATAGGTTTATAAGTTCATTGATATTAAGGGATATTAATGACCACTGATTGTTATTTCCTGTTAGTTTTGGTGGTAGCTCATGTGCATTTTCTTTCTTTGGGCTTTTCTTCTGTGGGATTATTGATTGTGGTTTCATAGGGTATCTGGGTTTCTGAGACTGGAGTTTTCCCTCTAGTGCTTTCTGTAGTGCTGGATTTGTGGACAGGTATTGTTTCAACCTGTCTTTGCTGTGAAGTATCTTGCTTACTCCACCTATGGTGATTAATAGTCTTGCTGGTTATAGTAGTCTAGGCTGGCAGTCATGCTCTTTTAATGTCTGTATAACTTCTGACCAAAACCTTCTTGCTTTCATTGTTTCTACTGAATAGTCTGGCATTATTCTGATGGGTCTGTCTTTACAGGTAACTTGGCCCTTTTAGTTTGCAGCTCTTAATATTTTTTTTTTGTTGTTCTGTATGTTTTGTGGCTTAATTATAATGTGGCAAGCAGACTTCTTTTTGGGTGTCTAATCTATTTGGTGTTCTTTAAGCTTCTTGTATCTTTATATGCATTTCCTTCCTTAGGTTGGGAACATTTTCTTCTATGATTTTATTGGAAACATTATCTGTGCCTTTGAGCTGGTATTCTTCTTCTATTCCTATTATTCTCAGGTTTGTTCTTTTTCATGGTGTCCCAAATTTCCTTAACGTTTTGTATTATGCTTTTTTTGGTTTTGGTGTTTTCTTTGAGTGATTTATTTATTTATCCTATTGAGTCTTCCACTTCAGAGTTCTTCCATCTCTTGGATTCTGCTGGTTATACTTGTATCTGTAGTTTTAGGTTGTTTCTTTAGATTCTCTGTTTCATCCTTTGCCTTGTTTTGGGCCTTTTTTACTGTTTCTATTTCAATTTTTAGTTCCTGAAATGATTCTTTCATTTGTTGGATTTCTCTTTCTTGGTTTTCCTTTCAAGGATTTGTTCATCGCCAATTTTTTATTTGTATTTTCTTCTATTTTTTATAGGTCTTTTTCATATCCTCTTTTAAGGCTTCTATAATCTTCTTAAAGGTGTTTGTATTGTTGTTTCCTTCTGTTTCCACTTCATTGCTCTGTTCATGTCTTGGTGTTCTAGAGCCATCCGTTTCTTCTGCTGTGCCTTGTTATTCTTTATATTGTATTCTTGAGCTAGGGTCTGCCCTTTGCTTCCTTGGCTCACAGTCAGGTGTTAGTGGAATTTTAGTCAATTATGGCTATAGGGGTTGTGTCTGCTCTGGAGTTTGCTCTATTTCTTAATCTGGTCAGGCCATGGGATCCTCGCTCTCTGAAGCCACCTGACTTCCACTCCTCCCTGGACACCACGGGGTCACACTGTTCAGAGAGACATCTGTCTTTCTGTGATTAAGCAGCCTGCCTTGGAGACGGGGCCCGGGCGTCTGTGATGTGCCCCCTAGGATTGCTGGGGGAAGGCTTCTCTCAGCCCTGGTCCAGTGCAGGCCTGTTCGTGAAGTCAAATCCAGAACTGTGACTCTGGCCTCTGGGATTAGGTCCCTGGAACCTACTCACCTCCTAATCCACTCTGGACCTGGGATCCTGGGATCCTCGCTGTCTGAAGATATCTGACTCCTACTCTCGACTTCTTTTCCAACTTATTAAATGAAAAAATTTATTGTTTTTTTAAAGTTAAATGATCATTCTATGATCAGTCTCAAAACTGCTCCCACCTGGCTGATTTAGATCCTGCATCAGCTCAGATTCTGCTTCAGCTCTGGGGCTGAAAGGTTTAGCAGCAGAGACCTCAAGGATGTCTCTGCCTCCATCCAGAACCAGTCACCTTCTCTTATTTCTTTTTCAGACCTTTAATCTTTAGTATATAGAAGGGCTACTGATTTTTTTTTTGAGTTAACCTTGTACCTTGCTACATTGCTGAAGGTGTTTATAAATTGCAGCAGTTCCCTGGTAGAATTATGGGGATCCCTTATGTAAATAATCATTCAATCATTTCATCTTCAAATAGAGATAGTTTTTTTTTATTTTGTATTTATCAAAAAAAACAGTAAAAAGAATTTAAAAATGCCGAAGAGTTAACAATAACTATACAGAGGATAATAATCATAAGCATGGCTTATCAAGGGTGGAAATGCAAATAAGATTACTACACATATATTTTCTTTGTGTTCAGCTTTCCCTCTGAATTTTTTTTTCCATCCCTGTATATCCTTATTGAA
>PVIH01021211.1:0-30340 GCA_004025045.1 Sigmodon hispidus | reverse complement strand
GGGCTGGAGGCCGTACAGCGCCCAAAGGCTAAAAAGCTAAGAATTTGTGTAACGTTTCCTGTAGCTTATCTTAGATTTTTCTCCCCTTAATTCTAGACAGTAGTGCTGCTACGTCTTCCAAAGCACTTTGAAATTGAGGTGGAAGGTCTTTGGCAATTCCCGAGCAAATTTGAAATACTAAGAAAGGTTCCTGAGGCATTGCAGAAAGAGCCGTGAGAGTTCTAGTACCGCTTGTGGGACTGAGGTAAGAGTCCTTCCTGTAGCAAATTCTGTTGTCTCCGGGACTTGGTGAAGTGAAGTGATTTAGTGAGGGCTGGAGGCTGTACAGCGCCCAAGGGCTAAAAAGTCCAGAAGGAAGACTTTGTAAACTCTATTGTAAAACTTTTCCTGTAGCTTATCTTACGTTTTCTTCCCTTAATTTTAGATAGTAGAGCTGCCACTGTAATTGCCTACCACCATCTGTTTTCTTAAAGATGGCTTCTCTAGAGGACGCCTACAGTCGTAACAAACATGGTTCCCGCAACTCTGAATTTACAGAGGAAGCTGAAGGTCAAAATAAGACAGAGGAACCAAAAACATCCCAGAAAAAGAGGGGCAGAGTTCAGGAACGAGGTTCTTCTGTGATTTACCAGAAAGCTATCCAGAGCATCCTGGGAAAATCAACACAGAAAGAAAGAGGAGGTGCTTCAAAAGGAAAAGGAACGGCTCCAAGGACAAAAGGGCTGGCTTGTACCCCAAAAGGAAAGGGAGAGACTGGTACACCCAAAGGAGAGGTTGGTGCCTCAAAAGACAAGGGGGAGGCTGGTGTTCCAAAAGGAAAAGGGGAGACTGGTGCCCCAGAAAGAAAGGAGGCTTCTGGTACCCTGAAAGAAAAGGAGACTGATGCTCTGAAAGGAAAGGGGAAAGCTGGTGCCCCAAAAGGAAAGGGAAAGGCTGGTACTCCAAAAGGAAAGGAGGCCTCTGGTACTCTGAAAGAAAAGGGAGAGACTGGTCCTCTGAATGGAAAAGGGGAGGCTGGTGCCCCACAAGGAAAGGAGGAAACTAGTACCCCCAAAGGAAAGGGGAATACTGACACCCCAAAAGGAAAGGAAGCATCTGGCACATTGAAAGAAAAAGGGGAGACTGGTACCCCAAAAGCAAAGGGGGAGGCTGGTGCTCTGAAAGGAAAGGGTGAGGCTAATGATCTGAAAGAAAAGGTGGAAGCTATTGCACCAAAAGGAAAGGGGGAGGCTGGTGCCTCCAAAAGGAAGGGGAACACTGATACTCCCAAAGGAAAAGAGGAATGTGGTGCCTCAAAAGGAAAGGGGGAAACTGGTACCCCGAAAGTAAAGGAAGAGCCTGGTGTTAGTACAAAATCCAGGCCAGGAGCCCCTCCTAAGCCTGGGAAGGAGCTTCCTAAGGCTGGAGCAGAACATTTTAAAGCTGGAGGAAACCCTGGAGTGAAAAACCCCAAAACTGGAGAGGCTCACCTGAAGGCTGGAGTGGATTTTAAGCCTGGAGCCTCTCGAAGACTGGTAGCAAAGGCTTCAAAGCCTGGAAAAGGAAGGGAGACTCCAAAACCCAGGGTAGAGCTTACAAAATCCTGGGGAGAGCTTCCAAATCCCTTGGTACAGCCTCCAAAGCCCTGGGTGGAAGCTCCAAAGCTTGAAGGAAAGCCTCTAGTGCCCAGAGCAGTCCTTCAAAGGCCCAGAGCAGAGCCCACCAGTCCCCAAGTGGAGTCCCCTAAGCCCAGAGTAGTGCCTCCTAAAGCCCCAACTACTATGCCCCAAGGGGAGTGTTCAGGGGCTAGAATGGAGCTTCCTAAAGTGGGCAGAAGACCATACAGAGATGTTCCTTTTGCATCTCAGCCTCCAAAGGTGGGAAGCTTTGGTGAGAGGAAGTGGCTTCTGAATCGTAAGACGCCTATGGAGGAGTTATTTGGTAGTAAAAACATATTTAGTTATGAAAAAAGCCTTCCACCCTCAGAATATCAGAGTGAAGATAACTCCTGTTCATTATTTCTAAAGCCTAAAGAAAGAGGGGTGATTGAGGTCCCTAACTTTTCAGGAGGTGACAGGTCTAATGTTAAGACCTCTGTACCCAGTTTCATTCAAGATGAGCCATTCTCATTCTCAGCAAGCCTCCCAGCCATTTCACAGTCATCCTCCAAGAATGAGGCCCTGCAGCCTGATTCATACTATAGCCCTTGGAATGACTATACCAGCTCTTGGGCCAGCAGTACCAAGATTTCTCAGTATCCCAGCAGCAGCAGCACCACCACCACCACATCTGTATCATTAGATGGGACAGTCATAAAGGACGTTCCAGTTGGTTATTCTTACTATACAATGACTTCTGAAGAGATGATTAGTCGTATGCAGGGAATAGATGATGAGGAATACTGGAATTCCCACATACTTCTTTCATCCAGAAGTGCAGAAGAAAGGGCAAAGAACACTTATCAAGAGGATGAGCTGTCATATATTCATGGAGCATGTGCATCTGCGTTCCTGCCAAAGAGCTGCTTGCATCCAAGCCAAATGAGAGGTTTCATTGATACTCATTGTCATTTGGACATGTTGTTTTCCAAGTTGTCCTTCCAAGGAAGCTTTAGTGAGTTCAGGAAAATTTATAGCCACACTTTTTCTGAGGAATTTCAGGGCTGCATCACTAATTTCTGTGATCCTCGTACCCTAAGAGATGACCTATGGAAAGAGCTACTTCGTGATGATCTGGTTTGGGGGGCCTTTGGATGTCACCCGCATTTTGCACGTTACTATAATGAGTATCAAGAAAGAAACATCTTGCATGCCTTACGACACCCTAAGGCTGTGGCCTTTGGAGAAATGGGCTTGGATTACTCTTACAAATGTACCACACCTGTCCCAGAGCAGGTTAAGGTATTTGAGCGACAGTTACGGTTAGCTGTATCTCTAAAGAAGCCCTTGGTGATTCACTGCCGAGATGCTGATGAAGATCTAATGGGCATCATGAAAAAATGTGTGCCCTATGACTACAAGTTCCACAGGCATTGCTTCACTGGCAATTACTCAGACATTGAGCCCTTGCTAGAGTACTTTCCCAACATGTCTGTAGGCTTCACAGCAGTTGTTACTTACACTTCTGCCTGGAAGCCACGTGATGCTCTAAAGAAGATTCCTCTGGAGAGAATTATTGTTGAAACTGATGCTCCTTACTTTCTACCTCGAGGGATTCCCAGAAGCATTTTTGAGCATGCCCACCCAGGTATGGCCCTGTGGACTGTACAAGAAATGGCCAGAATAAAAAATGAGCCACTGTCTCACATTTTAGCCACCTTGCGAGAGAATACCTATCGCCTCTACAACATTTAAAGCAAAAAGGACAGAGTCAAGAGTCTTGAAAAATGGTAGCAGGAGACCAACACCCTGACAAAACAAAAGGAATTTTAACTCTTTCTTCTCTTTATCTCAAATTAAAAAAAAATGTATTCAAAGTTCATAAAGGCAAAGAAAATCTGGAAAAGTAGTGCTCCTCAAAAATCTCTTTTTGACATCTACTTTTGACTGGTATAGTGGACTAACTACAGTAAGATGAAAGAAGAGACTTTGGAGGTGCTAGAAGTGCTGAGTACCAAATAAAGTTGAGTGTGAGCCACTGAGAGAGTCTTGAATCTGAACTTATTGTATTTGTGAAGCTCTTCAGGCATCAGTGCATCATTACAGCATAGCAGCTCTCCATTCAAATTGCAAATTTCTTCAGAAGATTTGAATATCAACTTGATAGAAATGGAAGAACTTCAGCTTTTCACTTAATAAAGGTAGTTCTCCCAGACATTGAAAATTAATGCAGATTTTAGAAAAAAAATTGTGTTAATTAAGCTTAATGTGGTAAAGCAAAGTACACACTCAAACCCAGGAACTTCATTTTTGAACTGCATTCAGAAAAGTCAGCTGGTTCACTTCCATCTGGCTTTGAACCCAAAAGTCACTTTCATAGAAAAATTATCCCAGAGTACCAGTCTAGAGAGACAAATAGTCCTTTCATTTATTTGAATGATAACACTTATTTAGCCTGTTTTTAGTATATTTGTGTGTTTATTGATTATTTTCTATGTTGTGAGGTTTCAAGCTTTTCTTGTTCTACTTAATCCTCAATTTTAAAATAATCTTGATATATGACTTCTTGATATATGAACCAATAACTAACTACATTAGCATTTTGGGAAGTTAATTACAATATGTCAAACAGAAGGTGATACTAGGAAAACAATAGAGAATAAGCCATTATGCCCCTCCCTGACTTAAAGGCGAAGGCAAAAATTAAGTTCATTATACACTCTGCTTAAGGTGCCAAATAGAAAGTATGGCAAGCCTTACCAGAAAACTGATATACCATACTTTGTATAAATAACAGAATGTATCATAGATGCCCTCCTTCATTTGAGAGTCCAGTAGTTTGAATGAAACATTTCAAGTGAAATAAGCTAGATTTTAATAGAACCGAAGAAGTTATTGGAATGTGAACAGCTTGGTTTTATTATAGTTTTTAAGACAAAAACTTGAAAAATGTTTGAATTGTGTATCTTATCCCTTCATTTAATGTATAAGCTAGACATTGCTTAAAGTATTTTTCAACCTGTTGGAGTCTGAGCTTTTAGAAGACTGAACAAAATAGGTAGACACAAATAAGTACACATATTTTAGGAAAATCCAAAATTGTATAAAGTCCTCTGTAGTTTTTTCATCTGTTTTAAATTTTAAGGTCTCATGTGTTCTTTGATGTATTATTAGCATACGCCGTAAATATCTAAGAAGAGACAGTTACTTTCTTAGAGACTAATTTGATGTGCAGTAATTTTCCTGAAATACTAGCTTAGAAAATGCTACCTTAGCCATACTATGTGGGTATGTATGCCCTTAATTACATATTGTAAAACTATATACTCACTGTATTTCAGTATTCTCTTAAGTTTCTTGTTACATAAGCTTCATGAAAGATGAAAATTAATGGTGCCTTGCAAAGTGACACTGTCAGCTAAGCACTTCAAATATAAGTGTGAATGAAAACTTACATTTTGAGGTGAGAGTGTAGCTCAGTAGTAGAGAACACTTGCCTAACACTGAAAGACCCCGGGTTCTGTCCTCAGCACTTATAAGGCTAGTGCATACCACCTGCACGTGTAAGTACACATTCAGCCAAATAAACAGGGTTTACAAATAAGGAAAATATTTTTCTTTCCAAAAGAATGCTTTTATATTTACAGGAAAACTACTTGTTTTATTCTCTACATTTTAATGGTGAATGACTGTAGCATATTCTGCACTTTCTTAACATACAGAACATTTCACCATGATTTTTTTTTCAAGAATAGGAGTGAGCAGTCCCATCTGAATGACTTAAATAAAAAATGGCAATCTTCATTTAAAGAGCCCTTAAAAATATATAATCTGTAAATGTGTCAGGTTTAAGGCACTTTGTATATATCTTTTGTTTTCTGTGGGCTTTTCCCCTTTGATACAGGGTCTCACTATGCAGCCTTAGTTGGTCTGGAACTCAAGAAATCAACATGCCTCTTGCTTCCTCAAGAGCTCAGGGAGTAAGCATGAACACTACCACCCCCAGTCTATTTTTAATGTGAAGGTATGTGAATGTGAGTGCAGATGCCTTCAGAGACCAGGAGAGGATGTCAGATCTGCTGGAGCTGGAGTTAACAAAGCAGCTATGTGACACTCAATATGGGTGCTGGGAACTGAACTCTGTCATGCTAAACCATCTCTCTGGCTCCCTGTAAATAGTTTTCTACTTAACCAATAGATATTCTTTAAGCTTCAAAGAATTATTATTTACCCTTCTTGGTATGTCACTTAGTTTTCAGACCTCAAACAGGTGGCATAGAAATTTAATTTGTTGTTAGTGATCCCTACACCATTAGTTATGTTAGCCCAGAATCACAGGGCCTCATCAAGCCCCCTGAACCTTTTAGGGCATGCCATTATTTTGCCTCATTTAAATTTTTTAAAGGCAGTGGAGTGGGTATAGCTCTCTGAGACAGTGTATATTTAGCATGCAGATGACCCCTGCTTCAGTTAGCAGCACTTAAAAACATAAAAGGAAAAAATAATGTCAGCCATGTTTATAATTAAAGCTCAAAGGGAAAAAATAGGCTATTTTGTCTTCAGAGACAAAAGAATTTTGTTCTTGTGGAATGTACTCATCTAACTTTGAGATACATACCTGCTTACTGTTAAATATTCAGAATTCCTAATGAAAAAATAAGAAGGAGAAACAAACTATAAGGCTGTAATGCTACCACTTAGAGACAGGTTAGTTTTGGAGTAACTTTGTTTTCATGTCTCTGATAATTCCATAATAATTGACCAGTTCACTAATAAACATACAACTATACATCTCACTTCTCTGAATTTGTGATTTAAATATAAACATACAACTATACATCTCACTTCCCTGAATTTGTGATTTAAATCTGTTTTCTGTATTTCGTTTTCCTTTGACATTTTTTTTAAACTACAAAGTGAGATTTTTAAATCAGAGTGAAAATGTTGTGAACAATCAATTGGACAGCCTATGCTTATTCAAATTTTTTTTCTGTTTGCTAATTTCTACAATTGGGCTTTTAAACTTTTTTTTTTTTTGCTTTGTATTTTGATGTTTTATTGTGCTTCCTCTGATATCTTAAAAACTAAATGGTCCATTAATTTTTGCTGGGAATTATAACTCTGATGCATTTGTATGTTTTATTTTCAGAAAGTCCCTTCTGTAAAGATACATAATGCATTCCAAAGAGTATGACAGAGACGAATGGGGAAATACCCCATTTCTATTACCTAAAACTCAATAATGATGGTGTCTTTTATGTTAAGAATTCTCAGGTAGTTATATTAACTTGTGTATTTTAAGTGACTTATTTTTCTGATTACAAAAGAAATTCATCCTCATACTTAAGATTAACAACCCACAAAAATGTTACTAGTAATCAACAGGGGATTTTAATATTCTTGTATATTTTTATTTAAGGTCTCCCTTCTACTTGAAACTTGCTATATAAACCAGGCTGGCCTTGAACTCTAGATCCTTTTGTCTCAGGTTCCCAAGAGTATGCTACAAGCATGTGCTACCCACACTGGTTTATGACCTTTTGATTTTTTTTTAACTACAAAGTGAGATTTTTTTTAAAAGCAGAATTAAAAAACATTTAGAGGCCATAAAAGGTGATAAAGATGATATACAGACAAGATTGATTTTTTTCCTCTCCTGGTTGACAGATTTTACCTCTTACTGTAATTTTTAAAAATCAAATTCACATTTGTAACCACTGAAACTGAAGCAAACCAGCATGCTAAATTTTGTTATTTTGTATATAGAGTCCATTTTATTGTTATCCTTCTGTTTTTTCAATAAATACTTAAAATGTTTAATCATGTCTTCAATTTTATTTCTAGTTCATAATTACCTATTATATGGTCCCCTATGGTTGAACTGTGGTTTTATCTATTAAATTTCTTTCTTTTTTGAGACAGGGTTTCTCTGTGTAACCCTAGCTGTTTGGGAACTTGTTTTATAAACAAAGCTATCCTTGAACTCAGAAATTCACCTGTTTCTGCTTCCTGAGTGCTGGGATTATAAGTGTGCATCATCACACCCCAGTTGATTTATTTAATTTCTTAATTGGCTGCAGTATACCCCTAAGTGGTATGGTGGGTAACTATGGAATATCTGAGTCACAAACTTGTTTCCCTTAAAAGTTGCACACATTACTCTGTAGTGGTTCTCAATCTGTAGGTTGCAACCCCTTCAAGGTCAATATATCAGATATTATGCATATCATATATTTACATTACAATTTTTAACAGTAGCAAAATTACAGTTCTGAAGTAGCAATAAATCAATTTTATGGTTGGGTGTCCTCACAGCATGAGGAACTGTATTAAAAAGTATCAGCATTAGGACGGTTGAGAACCATTGTTTTAGGGTATAAAAATGTTTTCTAGCAGTGTTTTTCATCATTTATTTGCATTGCTGTAATATAAAAATTGTCAGGTAGCATATGTATAATTTATCGAGTTTTTCTCCCTCATAATCTTGGTACAGAGTAAATACTCACTTTGCAGGTGGAGGTCTTATTGTAGTTCAAGAAAGTGGAAATTTTGTTTTCTGATAGCATGCTTAATCAGCTTGGTTTTGAGTCCCCATCTGTCTATACTGTCATCTTGTTTCTTATTCCAGACCTTTACAAGGTTTTATCTTTTTTTCTGAAAAATTAGTCTATTCCCCCATTTTTTTCTCCATATGATGCAATCTGTAGTTGGCTTACATTTTCAACATTATTCAGCAACCTATAATTTCATCCAACAATATATTCAACTTGTTTTTTTCTCTTTTCTCTTCTAGCTCTCACTTCACAGGTTTTTCACTGCTTATTTTGTATCACTCCCATTTGTTCAATAGAAAACACAACATACAGGGTAACCAAAAATAGTCATTTCTTAGAGAAACCATACTATTTGTTTGAGGCAGGATTTCATTATATAGCCCTGGCTGGCCTCAAACTCAAAATCCACCTACTCCTGCCTGCCCCACCAAGTGATGGGATTAAAGGCTTATACCTAGCCCTTTTATGCTTTTAATTACATATGTATGAAGGTTGTAGATTTATGAACATGAGTACAAGTACCCTAGAAATCCAGAAGAGAATGTCAGATCCCCTGGGGCTGCAGTACTGGACTACAGGTAGTTGTGAGCTGCTTTGATATGGGTGCTAGATAACAAATACAGGCCTTAAGTAAAAAGCAGTATGTGCTCTTAACTGCTGAGCCATCTCTTCAGCCCCCATAACATGCTTTGTTTACTTTTGGAACATTGTTCTCCATTTATGTTGTAATATCTTTTTAGAAGCCTCACATTGGATGTCTTTGTTCATTCTTGGAACAATCTAGCAGGTTTGATTTCCTCCAAATAGTTTTTCCTATCCATCCTCATGTTCCTAAATCCCAATTCTTGGAGTGTGACTGATACAAATTAAGGTGTAACATGGTAAAAGATTTGGAGAAGAACTGATGAATTGCCCTGAGGAAGAAATAATTCCTTTTAATTTTTCCATATAAATATTTAATAGATTGATCTGAACTATAGTCCAAGAAGAGAGTGTCCAGTCCTTTGTGTGCCACTGCATTGTATCAAAAAAGACCCTAATGACGGGAGTCAAAGCTTGTATTAGCTTTAGTATAGTCATATTAGCTTTGCCATTTTATAGTTAGTCATTTTAAGTTTATAGGTCTCTGTTCCACACCCCCACCCCTGGTAATAGCCAAGCCATATTAGCTTAGACATTTCAGTTTATAAGTTTATGGGCCTCTGTTTCCTTTTAGTTAGCCATTTACCAGAAAACACATGACATACCCTGGGCTGCAAGAAATTGCTTCCTCTCCTTGTCAGAACATCTGTGCAAACAACCTGAAGAAATTCTGCAATCCTTTCCTACATGACTCTCTGCCCTGCCGACCTCCTTCTTTACTATATAAAACCCCTGAGTTAGATAAAATCATCCAGCTTGGTCAGAATACTGTCTTGCTAATCATTCTTCGTGTCTCTTACTCCTCCATTTCTCCCCTTTAGGTTGCAGGTCCCCATTTCCTGGTCTCACTGGTTTGGACACCCTAATTGCAGACTTTGCTTTGATTTCTGTTCCTGCACTTCTGGTGGCTCTCTTAGGACTTCAACATTTAAAAACGTAAACCAAGTTCAAAGTTCCATGCATATTTTGACCCCTAGTTCAAATCTTCTTAGACAGGAAGTGAAGTTCTATGTTAGTTTTCGTCTGTTCTGTTAATACAATCTAATCTACACTCAGATGTCAAGTAGAGGTTCTTCAAAATTTGTCCTATGAAGATGAACCCCTATACTGACTCTATTCTACCTTCCAACACTAAAGTAGTTTATTCTTTTTAAACTTTGCAGCCATTTCTATTGGAATTGTAGAAGTAAGAGTACATATTAATATCAGTGCTCAAATTACTGTGGAGGCAGTTATGGCACTTGGAAAGCAGAGGCAGAAGGATCTCTGTGAGTTGAGGACAGACTGGTCTACAAAGCAAGTTTGTTTGTTTATTTTTTTTTTTCAAGGCAGGGTTTTGAGTCTAGAGGCTTCTAAGGGCCTGAGGGCCAGCTTGGTCTCAGCCAGTTTAAACTAGTTACAACTGGTGCCTTAATACATGTGCTCATAGCACTTCCTCATAAGCCATGAGGGCTGCTCAAGTGGGCACTTCCTCAGAAGCCAGCCTGGGGGTCTGCCTAGGTGTCCTGATGTGAGATGACCTAAACCAGCTAGAGATGACCATACCACAGCAGCAAATGCCAGCAAACCAGAGCCCTTCTCCCTGGCTGGGTGGAGAGTATATAAGGCTTGCACCTTCCTCAAAACAAAGATGCTTACTTCAAGTAGCTCCTGGAGTCTGAGCCATTGTACTCCATGCCTACTTGCTCCCTCCCACAAGGGGAAAGGACAAGGCCCAAAAAGTAACATCTGGTGCCAGCAACATGGGGCTCTGGCATGGCTATAGAATATGCCTGAGCTAGGATTCTCTTTTATCACTGAAGTTATTGTTTTGGGTTTTTTGTTTTTGCTATCATTGTATATAACATGAGTGATCACCTCTTTTACTCTGGTCACCAGTCCTGCTACCTTTTCTCCACTCGGTGTGAAGTCAGGCCTCCTTGGTTCATTGTGGTGAGTTGGTTTCTCTGTGATTACATGTTCTCTTTTGTCTCATTGCAAGACCCCTCCTTTTCCTTTCTAGCATTTGTTTATGTTTGTTTCAGGTGTTAGGATGGCACATAAAATCTTACTCAGGTTTGTCTGGTGTTTCCACTTAAAGGAAACAGAACCAAGGTCTGAATCTCAACAGTCAACCCCCAACCAAGACACAGTATGGACATACAGCTATAGCCTTAAAAAAACACAGAAGCTCCCCACTAATTATAAGACATTTGGGTTCCAGACACACTTCCTTTTTGGTCTCTGCTTGTCCTGTTTTACAATCTCTGCTTGCTTTGCTTTTCAGTCATGGGCAATTCTTCCTTTCATTGTAAGGAGGCTCACATAGGAGCCCTTATATCTCTTCTGATCAACTGTGAGCTCCATGTAAAAACAGCTGAGTTAGAGAAATTCTGTGAGGCGGAAGTATTGGCCTCATGAATCTCCTCTGAAAACATGGGAGCCAGATCTGTGGATGAGTGTTATTTTTGCCTAGGAAGAGAGAAGTGGCCTCAAACTATCCTTTACTCCATCTTACCATTATTGCCAATTTGAAATCTTCCTGTCCTGAGGAGGTCATTGTGGCTCATAGCAAACATTGCCAAGAACAAAGCATTGCTAACTTCTCTATTACAAAGGGCAATGTATAAAATACTAGCTCTTTTCATTGCTGCCTGTCATACGATGGCAGATGATTTATGGGCCCTTGTACATTGTCCACTATTATTTTGCCTGTGGCTTTTGATTCTACTACATTCCTGAGTTTATTTACCTTTAATATGAGCTTCATGAACCTGATATAGCACAAAGGATAAAGAACATAGGATCCATGGAAAGGGTATTTTGCTTTACCTTAAAGACCTCTTCTAATGAGCCTGTGTAAAGTTATATAAGATGGCCACAGGAAATTTTCATGGTACCTTCACCAGTGAAACTATGTTGGGCTTTATGGTACTTGCCCCTATTTCCTATATTAAAAACTGATTGGACTCCTCCAAAATAGTTCACCCATCATCAGATCGATGTGCAAACATGCCCAGTTTTTCTGCTTTGGTGAGTCCATTCCTTGGGAACATTGTCAGCTAGCTCTGTCCTGTAGATAATTTCAGGGTTTTCCAGTGAAACCTGATAAAAGTTACTATGCTGAATTTTGGAATTAGGATTATAATTATACTCTTGACTTATGGAGGTATACTTTAATAAGTGCCTCAAAAATTGCCTCATATTATGGTGGAGACCCCATAAAATGTAGATGTAATCCCACTATGAGCAATTAGGACTTATGAAGCCCATCCAGTTGTCTTAATATGCACCCCCTGATATTTTTAAAGGATATCAGTTTCTATAATGGGACCTATTCCCATACAAAACAAGGTATAAATTGGAGAAGGTAAAAGAACAACAAATTCGCAATATGGTTGGAGGGTCATCCTGTTCTGTGTCTGGCTGTCATTCATTTTATTGGTAACTAATGCCATTACTGTAAAAAAAAAATGTTCTTGATTGTTCCCAAGAAATTTGCTTTCTAACAGATTGCTGGCAAGGATATTCAGAAACAGCTATATTAATGAGAGAATCAGCTGCCATTTAGGTCCCTGTTGTTAACACCACTCTTTCATGCTATTACCATCACGACTCAAACTCAATTGCTGTCATTAAATAGAGAAAAAAAGACTTTGGAATTATAGCTGCCATTATAATAGCAATATTGCTAGCAGTGGGAGGGGCATTGGCTAGAGCAGTCTCATTGACGCAAACTGCAACCACAGTAGAGACCTTGAACCAGATGGTAGCTCAGTCTGATGAACCATTACATGCCCAGGAAGTCATTAATCAACATCTCCATCAGGCCATACATATATTACAACAAAATGACCTAATGGCTGAAAAATTAGCATTGGCAAGGAACATGTCATTATTCTGTGATCCTAGATAGCAGGTGATTTTTCCTTATTCCTTAAAGGGTCTCCAATATTTCATTGGAGAGAAAACAACTGGCACAATACATAAAGAGGACTTGGTCAGATAAAAGTTCATTAATTATTCCATCCTGCTTTGGAAAGAAATCCATCAATTAAATATAAGCAAGGTGCAGCCATGTCCCTGGAAACTGATTTTATGACTAATGTATGGAATAATCTTAAGAGGCTGTTTGGCCCCTCCTGAATCATTTCTTATTTTTGATTGGCTGGATGGTACTTTTAATTCTTCTCATGCTTAAGTGTCTCCTATAGCATATTCACCAGCAAAGAGCATCCACCAAGGCGACCTTTCAGGTTTTAATGGCTCTCAGGTACCCAAAGCAAAGCCCTACTATGGAGGTAATGCACACATAGCTCACTGAAATTCAAAAGGCTACTGCCTAAGCCCACCACCTAGAATCTCTCCAAGTATAGTGCTACTCGAAGGCTATTAGATAAGTAAGAGCTTGTTTGGCAGGCCAACTTGAGACAGGCAGAGTCTAAATGCTTAGCCATCCTAAGGTGGGGCCAAAAGGCCAAGTCAAGTCACACTGACTCCTACTGTGAGTATGTCCCATAAGATAAAAAGAAAGGGTGGATGTGTAGGATATACAGATCCTAGAAGCTTCTAAGGGCTGGAGGGCCAGCCTAGCCTCAGTCAATTCAAACTGGTTACAACTGGTACCTTTAAGCATGTTCTCATAATACTTCCTCATAAGCCATGAGGGTCCCTCAAGTGGGCACTTTCTCATAAGCCAGCTTTGGGTCTGCCAGGGGCCTTGGCAAAGAGGTGGGGTCCTAATGTGAGATGACCTGGACCAGTGAGAGATGACCACCCCACAGCAGCCCTTCTCCTTGGCTGGGTAGAGGGTATATAAGGCTTGCCCCTTCCTCAAAATAATTTGAGCTTGCTTGTTTCAACTTGCTCCCAGAGTATGAGCCTTTGTATTCTGCACCTACTTGCCCCTCCCCCAATGGGAACTGGTAGAGCCCCCAAATCAACAAGTCACAATTTCAAAATTCTAATTCTTTTTTTCCTAGTTTTTATAAGTTTGTGTTTCTATGGAGACTGTTTAAATATACATATTTTAGAGAAATTAAGCTTATAAAAACCCTGAATCTTAGACTATTGAACTAAGAGATGATCAAAAAATTAAACAAATAAACAACCAGATGGATAAGTTTTAGGAAAATGATTTCCATAGGATTTTACATTATAAAAACACTATAAATCTATAATTCACCTTCCAATTTTCATGACTAAATCTATGGTTTAAGAAGAAATTCACCTGCACAGAAATCATATGCATTCATAAACTTATTTTCATCATGCTTTAGTATGGGATTTTACAATGAGAATGGGAAATAGCTCAAATGTTGAAATACTTTTGTATCTCAATCATCAATTAACTATATAACTGGTGCAAACCACTTAAACATTTTGTCCACCTTCCAGCAACATTTAGAAAATCAGTACTAGGTAAGCATAGGATATTGTAGCAGTATTTAAAGGATTAAGAAATGTACCTATAATGTAGCTATAGGGAGAATATGAAACTTACAAAAATATTAAATACTGTATAATATATGTCAGTGTAGGATACAAAATTTAAAATACAGTCAAAGCCATATAAAAATGGCCTCAACACCCTTGTAGAATCTAAGGAACAAAGCAAAAAACGTTTGCTATTAGTAAAAAAAGAAAAAGAGGTTAGGAACCCTGTGGAAAGGAGATTTTTCTGAGGCTGTTGAGATGGCTCTTAGGTTGTTTGCTGCTCTATCATAAGGACTGTCGTTCAGATCTCAGCCCATGCCAGGCTTCCCACAAAAATAACTCCAACTTCAAGGAATCTGATGTTTTCTGGATTTTATAGGCACTCTTACACATGGGTGCATAAATTCGCACACATAAATAAAAATAAGATCATTCCTTGATATTCAACATTTATATTAGAATTAAAACAAGGGATCCAATATATCAAAGAAAAGTGATGTTACTAGTCAACAAGCTTAAAAACTGTCATAATCAGTATGGTTATTAAAATTTCCACTAGTTACCCAATAAACCAGAAGCCTTTGGTCCTTAGTACATTGAATTAACCTAGTGGTCCCAAAATATTTAATGCCCAGAACACACCAACAAGTCACAAAATAGGTATTTGTGACTGAAAGTCTTCTTTCCTAAGACAGTATAAACTAGACAAGTTATAGAAAAACTGCTAAATTCAAAGATTTGAAGTATATACAATATTAGGTAACAATCACTCCATGTATCCAAAGGAAAACACTTTTAAACAAGTTTCAAAAGTAAAGTCCATTGGCCATAAGGCCATCATGCTACATGTACACCTACCTATGCACAAGTATACAATAATAACTTTTTTGTAAAGAAATGTTTCAAACTTCACTAAGCATATATTACTGAATTCCTGTCATTTGTTAGACATTATGCTAGGCACAAAAAATTCAAAGGTAAATAAAAATAACCTACAATGATTAAGTACTTTAAAAATAACCAACAATGATTAAGTATGGGAGTAGGGGTTTGAGATCAGGTCATACTACGGAATTCAGCCTGCCTGAATTCAATCCTCCTGCCTCACATTCCCAAGTGCTGAGATCACAGGCATGTGTTAGGTAACTAAAGGACCCTGCAGTGTGTTATTCTTTTATGCTGCTTATCTCATTTACTCCTAAAAAGTAGGTCAGACTGTGAAAAGTCAAAGTTTGGGAAGTGAAGTAATTACCTAAGGTTTCAAGGTAAAAGAATCAAACAGTTGAGATGAAAATTCAAGCTTCCCAGCTTTAGATACCACAAATTTATCCATATACCTTGAATTATCACAAAAGTTCTGCTTACTCTTGCTCAGTGAAAACCACAAAAATTATTATTGAGGTTTGTGAAAATGCTCTAATAGTATGAAGAAGGCCAGTGAAATGTCCTAGTAAGAAGAAATGTTCAAGCCTAATGACCTAAGTTGGAATCTTGAGACCCACACAGTAGAAAGAGAAAACCCATGCCCACAAATTGTTCTCTAGCCTCTACATGTGTACAGTGCATACACTTGTAAATTATAAGTTTATTATGTAATTTTAAAAGATAGTATGGGGAAGTGCTACACTTAAAAGTATCAAGAGCAAAGCACTACAAGTGGATCTGTAAAAGAGATAGAAGGTCAAGAAACACAAAGGTAATGAAGGGCAGTCTGCAAAGGAAACAATATGCAAGGTTCCAGGAGGGTGAATTTTTCTGTAATTGCATTACAAGTTGCAAGTAAGTGTGTGTACCTAATGGTTGAATGGGAGCATGTTATAGAATATTATTTTAAGGTATGTTACATTTGTTTATGTTGCATTGGTTAACTCAGTAAAGCTGTGTTACTATGTCCATCTAAAATACCTGATGGGCAAAGAACTGAACACCTGCTGGTCTCCTATAGAGGCAGGAGAAAGGATAGGCAGTGTTGGCAGACAGAATAACTAGCAGGTAGACAGAGAGAATGACTAGCAGGAGAAATCAGGGGGGAAAAGGTGATCTTGGAGAAAGAAGAAAGGAGGACATCAAAAGCCAGCCACCCAGTCATTCAGCCAGCCATAAAGTAGGAGTGAAAGAAAGGTTGCAGAAGTAAAAAAAGGAAAAGGCCCAGAGGCAAAAGACAAACAGGATAATTTAAGAAAAGCTGGCAAGAAAAAAGCCAAGCTAAGGCTGAGCATTTATAATTAAGAATAAGCCTTTCTGTGTGGTTTATTTGTGAGCTGGGTGGTGGACCCCAAAGGTGCAAAAACAACCAACATCATTTTGGTATTCTAATATGGGGCTGGAATAAAGGAAAATCTAACAATGGGCATGACAGCAGAGACTGGAAGGGCTAGAAGAGCTAAAAGATGAGTGGTCTCTAGGTCATACAAAGGAAATTGAAGGACTCCCATGTTACCTGTAGCAGATTATGGAATAGGAAGAGAGAATCTGGTTAACAGTAGATGTCACTGAGGACATCTCATTTGAAAGACAGATAATGAAGTAGAGTGGTGGCAGTGGTCATAGAAAGACTAATAAGGGAGAACTGTTGTAGAATATTACTTTAAGGTATGTTGCTTTGGTTCAAGCTGTAGAACATTTGTTTAATGATGTAAAGATATGTTGCTTTTCTTTGTGTTGCATTGTGAAGCTGTGTTACTTTGCCTGTCTAAAACATCTCATGGTCTAATACAGAGCTAAACAGCCATTAGCAAGGCAGGAGAGAGAAATCGGAGGGGCAGTCAGGCAGAGAGTATAAATAGAAGGCAAAATCTGGGAGGAGAAAAGAAAGAAGGAGCCAGAGAAAGAGGAGGGCTCTGGGACCAGCCACCCAAATACATAGCAAGCCACAGACTAAGAAACAAAGAAAGGTATACAGGAATAGAAAAGGAAAAATACCAGATGCAAAAGGTAGATGGGATAATTTAAAGTTAAGAAAAGCTGACAAGAAACAAACCAAGCTAAGACCAGGCATTTATAATTAAGAATAAGCCTCTGTGTGTGATTTATTTGAGAACTGGGAAGCAGGCTCTCCAAAAGAGTAGAAAAAGCAACCAACAATAGGGAACTTTCAGAGGAAGACAAAAGAGGACACAAGCCAACTGATGGCTAACAAGGGTAATAGTGTATTATCTTTTAACATAAGCCTTATTCACTGAGTTCCACACTGACATAAATCAGGCCAATATGATTTAGTCTCGTTGTGGTATTTTAGTGTCTCAGTAAAATGGCCTAACAACAGCAGTGCAAAAAGATGTCTTACCTTTTCTTAGACTGCTGAGAACTAAAATTTAAAAGGTAATCTAATTGAAGTTCCACATCTGCATCCCCCCAAAGGTCCTTTTTCTCTTTTAAAAAATACTCATTTTTATGTGTATGAGTTTTTGTTTTGCCTACATGTGTGTATATATATATATATGCACTATGTGGGTATCTGTTGCTCACAGAAATCAGAAGGAGGTTGTGGAACTGGAGTCAAAGTAGTTGTGAGCTGCTTGATGTGGATGCCAGGAACTGAATCTTGGTATTCTGCAGGAACACTAAGTGCTCTTAACTAATACTCTCAGGTCATCTCTCTGGCCCCTTACCCTCTTTTTTTTTTGTTTTTTTGATTCTCACTAGTCTCACTACCATCTTTCTTTCCTATATCTGCCATTCCTAAACTTCCAACTGAGGAACCCGTAGGGGACTGAGAAGGAGTTGATTATTGACAAAGTGAAATAATGAAAGGCAAATTTTTGCTGCACAAGGTGATATATAGTAAAAAGAAAGCTGTAACCATACAGTAATATCCATATTGCATGTCAAGGAGAATCAAAACTTTAATAGAGATCAGTTATACTACAATGGAATATACAGTTTTTATTTACCTTTGAAACACAAATGCCAAAGGAACTGCTTCAAAAAGTCAGGTGAAAGAAAATCATCAAGTAGAAGCAAAGCTAGACAGAATAAAGCCACTTGGAAAAGATGTCATGGCAAAAGCAAAAAGGACAAACTGGGATGAATTGTAAAAGAAACAGCAGTCCGATTAAACATAAAATATCTACATCAATTTGCCTTAACCTAGAAAAAAATGACCATGTTATGAACTCTGTACAGGTTTTGCACACTCACAATGTTAGCATAGTTGTCAGTCTGTTACTGGTTGCTCTTTCTACAGAATAATGAAAATATGTAGGTAAGTATTGCCATTCCTTCTAAAAGACAATTAATTTGCTAAGACAAAATGAGACATCATAAACCTTTCTGTTTAAATACTTGAAGACCTTTAAAACTATCTGTAGTATCCCAAGTCAGAATATCAAAATAGAAGAATAATTGGGAAGGGCAACACATGAATGGCTTAATAGGTTATTAGTAGAACACAAAGATATCATTAGTAAAATCTGCAGACTTGTTCTGAAATATGCTGTAATTGATTTCAAATAAAAACACAAGAAATCCTACAAAATGGGTTGTAGCCTGAGATAGTCCCAGTTCATACTTTACTTTCCCTAGGAACACTGCCCTCCTGATGCTGTAAAAATACAAAACTGAGGCAAATGATGGGAATTCATTCTGCATGACTACCACCATGGCCTGGATGCCTGATATCCATTATACATTTGATGTTCAGGGAAACTCTAAGGTACATTCTGTCATTTCCAACAAAACGATGAGGAAACAGGATAACAGATGTCTAAAATATGACCAAAATGAAATCAACAATGGTAAATTTAGGTTCTAAACCTCAGTCTGGCTGACTGAGAATCAGGAAAGGTCAAGTTCCCAAAGGACCTCCCTCTCAAACCACTTGATTTGAGTTCATTTCTGATAATTCTTCAGTGCCAGAGACATATGCACCCAAGCTCCAAATCTGGAGATTAATGGAAGAGAGATAAGTCTGATAATAATGTTGATTGTAATGATAGTGATGTTCTCCAAAGCAGCCACTCCAAAGCTCGAAACAGGAAAACAAAGTAGGAAAAGGCAAGAAAGCTAAATAAGGCATTCATTCATGGTTTGAAGATGAAAAGAAAAGAATGAAAGTAAACATTAATATAATGAATACAAAGAAACAGAAAATGGCCAATAAATGAGAAAAGAAAATAGAAAAATGCCCAGAGATGGGAGGGACAAAGAAAATACAAGGTACCTTTGAGTAATATGGCAGTCATTTGATTACCATTTTCACATTTCAGATGTTCTAGAATGAAAAATATTATTTCTTCATTTCTTTATACCTTTGATAAAAAGTTTACAGCAGTGTTATATGGCCTTAATCCACACTCAAAGGAAACTAGAAATAGACCCATGAAGGAGGAAAAAAAGAGGTGTTAAGGCAAGGGGTGAGGAAGGTAATATATAAGATAAGCAAGTAGAAAAGGGAAGAGTGGGATGAGAGAATGTACAACAGAAAAGAAAAACAGAATTGCAGAACAGAGGATGGCTAACAACCAAAATTAAAAATGCATGATAATGCAATAAAAAACTTTGTATGGAAAAAGGCAGGGAGAGAAAATTTTATGTGTCCCTAGAGAATACTCTTTATCAAAAGACATATTGTCATACAAAATAGTATAGTAAATATCCTAGTCAAAGGCATTTCTCATTTTTATTTTAAGATGTTTTCATACAATATATTTTGATCATGTTTTCCCTCCTTTGGATGTTCTCAGATCCTTCTCTCATCCCCTTCTCCACTCAACCTTATGTCTTCTTCAAGCTTTCAACCTCTCTCAAAAAAAAACTCAAAAAACCACATCAAAACAACAATAGCAAAAATAAGACAATGGGAAAACAAGCTAAATAGAACATAATTAAAGTAAATTGAAAGCTATGGACAATTTGGACACCTTCAAATGTTCCCCACAAAAAAACTCTGAAGGAGATAAGAGCAATATATTTTGGAGGAAACAATTGCATATTTAAAAATGAGGTTATCAATTCAGAAGACTAAAAAGCACCGTACAAATGCCAAGAAATCTTTCATGGTTAGACTGTCATGTGAATTTGATGTATTTGCCTTCTATACATATTGTCAATTTTATACCTCACATCTTATAAGTCAGTCTCCAAAGTGGATACACTATAAAATTCCATTTATATGAAATGCAAAAACAGATAAAACTAAACAACAATGAAGGAACTCAGAAAAATGGGAGGAGGGGAATAGAGATATGACTCAGCAGTTAGGAGCATGTGCAGATGTTGGACCATAACACTAATATCAGATGGCTCACAAGAAGTTATAACTCCAACTCTGTGGGATACAAAGTTCTCTTCTGGCCTTTACAGGCACCTGCCTTGTGCACATACCCACACACAGATACCTCGTTAAACATAATAAAAATAAGTCTTTGGGGCTGAAGAAATAGCTCAACATTTAAGAGTACTGGCTTCTGTCCCAGAGGACCCTAGTTCAATTCCCAGCATCCACCTAGTAGCTCACAATCATCTGTAACTCCACTTACATGGGATCTGACCCCTTCTAGTCTCTGTGGATACCAAGCATGTAAGTATTACAAAGACGCACATACAACAGAACATAAAAAACAAAATCAAGGACTAAAGAGATGACTTTGCAGTTAAGAGCACTTGTTGCTATTGTAGAGGACCTGTGATTGACTTCCAGAACCTACATGGCCGCTCACAATGATTGGTAACTCCAGTTCCAGGGGGATGGATGCCTTCTGATCTCTGTACATACCAGGTATGCACATGCACATACTGCATATATGTGCATGCAGGGAACACACATACACACATCATATGAATCTTAAAAGAGAAAACTGAAAAGTTATAAAATAAATGAATAAATTATTTTTAAAATGGGAGAAGAACTAAATAGAGACACAAGTGAACTATCTAAGAGAATTGGAGTGTTTTGATCTCTTGTTAGGGTTAAATAAAATATCATTATTGGGAAAATCTGAAGAAAGGGCACATAAGAACTCACTGTACCATTTTTGTTATTTCTTGAGTCCAAATTATTTCAAAAGTATTTTTTAAACAACAATGAGATTAGAATTCCCAGTTACTATTTGTACTATTTCCTACTATCAATATCCAAGTAGAAAATCTTAAATGTTTCAGATAATCATGCAGTTGCTTTAAAATCACAAGTGGAAAATATGTAAGCAGCCATGATTTCTATACATTACAAACACAGAGAAACATATTAATCAGCCTAAGGTTTAAGGTTTTTGTTTTGTTTTTTTTAAAAAAAAAAAGTCAATGTGCACAGGGGATGACCATTTTAGAGGCAGTCATGGAAATAAGTCTCAGGAGACTCCAACCCTGCCTTCACTTTGACATAGCTTCCAACCTCCAGACTTGTGGAGAAGGCATATTTTGCCTTTAAGCCACCTAGTACATGCTATTTTCTTGTGGGGCAATATATATTAAACTGCCATTTGTTTACCATAAAATTTATCCCTAACAATTACACAAACCAGTGGTGTTTTATAAATTTATCATGTTGTATAATGATTAGCACAATGTAGTTTAGAACATTTCTATCACTCTTGAAACGTTCCCTCTGCATGCCCCAAGCAGAGACTGATTTGACTTTCTTAGATATTTTCTCTTCTAGAATTTTATGTACTTGGAATCATACAATATGAAGAGTTCTGTATCTGGTTCCTTTCATTTAGTATGCTTTTATGGATCACCCTTATCTTAGCATTTTTTAATTGCTGAATAATTTTGTTTATCCAATATAAGTAAATACAGTACACATTTGTGATATTGCCTGGTAGGGGCTATTGTGAACAATGCAGCTATCAAAATTCTTAAGTGGAGGCTACAGAAATAACTCTATAGTACTTACTGTGAAAACATGAGGAACTGTGTTCAACTCCCAGTACCCACATAAAAAAGGTCATGCATGTAAAACATTTGTCATTCCAAAGCTGGGTGAGTGATGCCATGAAAATTCCTTGGACTCACTGGCCAGCCACTCTAGATAAATAGGTGAGCTCCAGGTTCCAATGTGAATGGCTCCTGAAAAATGATGCCAGAGAACTCCACATGCACATGTAAGCATGTGTCATTCACCTGCAAACATATGTACTCCTACATACATGCACACACACATTTTTTAACTGGGATGCAAAAAGTAAAAAGGGGTGTTGGAGAAATGGCCCTGCAGTTAAGAGCAGTTGCTGCCTTTACAAAAGATTTTAGTAAAAAAAATCAAATTTAGTTTTCAGCACCAACATGAGGGCTAATTACCATCTGTAATAAATTCCAGAGGCTCTGACTTCTGGAATCTTGAGTGTGCCAGTAATGTACATGGTACACATACATATAGGGAGGCAAACACTCATATACATAAAATAAACATTTTAAAAATAAATTGCATATGCATGTTTTGTATACCTATAGCCATCTAATGTTAGTGCTATGATCCAACATCTGCACATGCTCCTAACTGCTGAGTCATATCTCTATTCCCCTCCTCCCATTTTTCTGAGTTCCTTTACTGTTGCCTAGTTTTGTCTGTTCTTACATTTCATATAAATGGAATTTTATAGTGTATCCACTCTGGAGACTGACTTATAAGATGTGAGGTATAACTTTGACAATATGTATAGAAGACAAATACATCAAATTCATATAATAGTCTACCATGAAAGATTTCTTGGCATTTGTACATTGATTTTTAGCCTTCTGAATTGACAATCTCATTTTTAAACATATATACATATATATAAACATATAAACATGCATATGAAGTTATTGGGTCATGTTTTAAGTATGTGCCTATTTAAGGAGCTAACAAACTCTTTTTTTAAAATGGTGGTACCATACCAAGAATGTACTGTCATTTTTTCTTAAATTACAGCCATTCTGACAGAGATACACTGTCAGATATAGCTACTATATACAGAGATACAGTAGATAATAGCTACTAAAGTTTCAGCTTAAAAGACTTTATGTCTTTTAACTTTTAACTTTGGGCTAACCATGGCCTATTGCTTAAAAACAGGAACTGGGACTGGAAAGATGGCTCAGTGATTAAGAGCTTGCTCTGCACTATTCCAGAAGACCTGAGTTTGGTTTATAGAGCATCCATTTCAGGCTTTAAGCCACATGGACTACAGGCTCCAGGGGGATCTCACATCTTCTCGCTCCTGAAGGGGGAACTGAAATCACACGTAGCACCCCTACAAACAATTGAAGATAAAAATAAATCTTTTTTAAAGCATAGGCCTAAGGTAGAACTCTTGAAATTTTGTCAAGGAGTTAAATTCTGGGTTATAAAAAAAAGAGAGAGGAAAACAAAGTCTTCTTTAGTAAAAACACTCACTTATAAATCTCATTCTTTTAATTCTAAAATCATTTATGCCAGGTTTCAGGATATTTTTTTAATACCTTCTAAATTTCAATAGAAGATTGAAACCCACATTGTATAATAAAATTGGAAAATCTCATTTTAACATAAATTTAAAGACTGTAATTGTGTTCTTTACTCTCTTATAATGATACCTGTAGAATACTTAGTTGAGAATTTGGAGCATGATATGTTTGATTTCAGACAAGCCTTTTGATTTATTCTCTAATGCTAAATACCTAAAGATATATATAATTGTGAGTAAAACACAGGAATTAGATGGCAATGTACTGTAATTACACTTATAATTATATATGTTGGTCTCTTATAACATATTTCTGGCAGGAACTGGATAATTTAAAAAATACATAAAACTATGGAAAAGATTCCATTTGCAATTTGAAGTATTGGACAATTTTCAAAGTATAACTGTCTTTTAATTTGATATATTATGTATTTATAATTAGGTATATTTTATAACATACTTCCCTAATTGACTTTAAGCAAAATTGCTATAAACAGTATTTATACCTTGTTCTTTGTTAATCATGTGAAATTTTAATGTAGTTAACCAGTCCTAAATACCCCTGCAGAAAGTTTTGAAATTTTCACTGGTACTGGACCAGAAAAGGAAATCAGTCCCTGAGGTCTACCTACCTAATACTGTCAGCTAGCCTGGTGTTCCCCTGGGGAACAAGAATAATTTCAGTTGAGACCACCAGACATGGCCAGTCTATGACTAGGATGGATAAAGAAAAAAAAATACAACTCCCATAATAATGTGTGAACACAGACAGAAAATGAATGATATCCCAGACCAAAAAAATGTCATACTCTCCCCTTTTCTAGTTCATAGGGGTGACAGCTGCTTTTCTCCCTGTTAAATAGCCTCTCTCCAGTCTGTTCTTGCTGTCAGAAATGTGTTAAGATACCCAATCAAAAAAGCACTCCTCTTTCCTGATATCTAATCCACAAAAAAACTCTTACATAAGCCCTCCCACAATGTCCCCAACACAAGCTCCAATCTAACCCTATGTCTTTTCTGACACCTGCTAAGAAAGCAGTGTATAAGAACCAACTTGTTCTTTTTTTGGGTCAAGGGGCTCAGTGAATAAAATGATTGTCATGCACGAGAACCTGAGTTCTACCTCCAGCATAAAAAGCCAGGCATAGAGACACACATTGGAGACAGAGCTAAAGAGCACTGAGGCTCGAAGGCCAGCAGGCCAAACCTACTTGGAGAATTCCAGATCCAAGTGAGACTGTTTTAAAAAACAAAATGGAAGGCTCCTGATGAACCATTCCCAAGGTTGACCCCTGACCATCACACACATGTGTACCCATGCGTGCATGTACATACACACACACACACACACACACGTATGCACC
Source organism: Sigmodon hispidus (assembly GCA_004025045.1). Lineage (NCBI taxonomy): Eukaryota > Metazoa > Chordata > Mammalia > Rodentia > Cricetidae > Sigmodon > Sigmodon hispidus. Next base: position 5,420 of record PVIH01021211.1, on the reverse strand, counting down.
TGTGCAAATGTACACAAAGAAAATCAAGGTGACCCAAGAGACTAAATTATTTTTATATTGTCCAAAGTATAAAGATTCATAAAATACTATATAATTAGCTCACTATAGATAGACTCAATGTCAATTAATGCGAAGTTATTAAAATTCTAATTTAATGGTCAATAGTTTAATTATAATTGTTTTAATAAATTTAAAAAAATGAAATAGTAATTTTAAGTGCATCTATCCCCCTATAAGATCAACCTTTATCCTGGCACTTTCTATAATAAAATCATTTATGAACTAGCAAACAAATTATGCTAATTAGCAGCCATTGAAAAATGAAAAAAAATGAGACATAACTGTAGTTATGTAAATGGTGTTTAATATTCAGATAAAAGCCATAAAAACATTTAGTCATCTACATATTTCTAAATATTTTGACTTTTTATAAAAGTAGCTAACCATAAGATTATATATAATAGTAACCAATCATCACATATCACAACTAAATGTCAATGTAATTGAAAGCCTAGGCCCAATTCTAGAATGAACAAGTGTCCTTGACTGCCAGAGGCAAAAAGTGCTTAAATCTAGTCAAACTAAATTACTTGAAATCAAGGCAATTGATGCTCAGGGAGGTAAATTGACTAAACACAGTCATGCAGAGAGTTAATGGTCCATACCACTAGAACTAACACCTCCATTATTCAGTCTCAGATCCTAGCTCCTACTGAACTTATTGTGAATATACAATACCTTATTTACATACTGACTATAATTCTCTCTGTTTCCTCTTAAGAAAGGTACTGGAGTGATCACTGGGAACCATTACAAGGGAATGATGCATTTTGTTGTTTGGACAACATTCTCTATTTGTTATTGTTTCTAGTACTGGGGATTGAACCTCGAGTCTTACTCATACTAGAAAAGTATTCTACTACTGAGCTACATCCCTAGCCCTGTTTTTTGTTTGTTTGTTTTTGTTTTGTTTTGTTTTCATTTTGAGACAGGGTCTCAGGAAGTTGCTCAAACTGGCCTTGAACTCATTTCATTTTCCAGACAGGCCATGGACTTATTGCCTTCCTTACTTAGCCACTTGGGTAGCTGGGATTGCATGCCCTAACCACCAAGTTTAGCTGTGCTCATGTTCTGTGTTCCATCATGACTCTGGAATAGTCTTTTAGCTTGGCCTATGATGGCTTTCTTTTCCTTAGCTGAGGTCAATGACATCAACAGCATTTCAGAGGCAGGAGGTATCAAGCAAAATTGTTTTAGTTCTTTGCATCAATCACCACAGTGCTAAGGATTTCAAGTAAGTAAGACTTTCTCAACAGGAGTATGACTAGTATTTTAGGTTGAGTGATTCTATGCAGTACATGGTTGCTTGATTCACATGGCAAAGATGCACAATGATCCTTTGACACCCAGATAGTTACTGATGGCAGACATCCCAGTAAGTACTAGTCTACACCAAAATTAATATCAGAAAATCCTGGTGAACAAAATATCAAAAAAAATAATAGAAGGAAAAATTAATGCTGCTAAGCCTTTCACCTCAGGCTTAGTGTGGATCCCATGGAACAGTACTGAACCTATCATTATTTAAAATGTTATTTTGTCAGTCATGACATCCTTGCAGTAACTTATAAATACATTAAAATAAATATTAGCAAGCTTGATTGCTAAATTTCGAGCTTCTCTTAAATGGGGAACCCAAGAAAAGTACCTCTCTCACTTTGTCCCAGTCTAACCTTACTTCTTAAGCTTTGGGGCAAACCAAAACACCTCCACTATATTTCCAAATACTCGTATAGGTTGAGAACATCTGAAATATAAATTGATTTTTCTCACATAAAGTCTAAAGAAAATCAGTCTGAGCCTGGAGTGGTATTTCTATGATGCCAAAGGGGATGCCAGGCTCATTTATCTCTATTGTATTCAGAGTATGGCTACCATAGCTAAAGAATTATGTACTAATTACAGACAAGAAAATAGAGGGTGAAGAACAGGAAGGTCACACTGAGCCTGACCTTTTTTTATTAGAAAAACATAACTGTCCCAGGAGCCCACCCAATAAAGCTTAACACATATCATTAGCAGGAAGCACAATATATATTATTAACTGGAGGTGAGTTGCATAAACAACACCAGCTACAAGAAACCTGGGAGGAACAGGCTCCTTTTCAGCTTGAGTAAAACAAAGTCCTCCTGTAAAAAAATAAGTGCAAATGAATGAAGGGTGACTGCCAAGATGTGTTCACGGCAGAGACACATACTGGCAATTTTGGGTGACTGTAAATATAACTTTCTCTATTAGTCAGGTGTTGTAGAATATTATTTTAAGATATGTTACTTTTGTTAATGATTGCATTTGTTTAACTCTGTGAAGCTGTGATTCTTTGTCTGCCTAAAACACCTGATGGTCTAGTAAAGAACTGCACATCTAATAGCAAGGCAGGAGAAGTGATAGATGGGGCTCACAAACAGAGAGAATATATAGTAGGAGAAATATCAGAAAAAGAGGAAAGAGCAAGAACAGAGAGGGGAGGACACAATGGACCAGCTACCCAACTATACAACCAGCAGTGGAATAAGAGAAAAAGATAGATAAAAATAAAAAGGCAAACCCCAGAGGTAAAAAGTAGATAGGATAATTTAAGGTAAGAAAAGCTGGCAAGAAATAAGCCAAGCTAAGGCTAGACATTTATAATTAAGAATAAGCTTCCATGTGTGATTTACTTGGGAGCTGAGTGGAGGGACCCCAAAAAAGTAAAGTGTATAAACAACCAACAACAGTCAGGTGATGGTTATCTTTTTTTTTTTTGAGCATAAACTGCTTTATTTGTGGCAACTGAATGGGGCTCAGGTGTCTCTGGTGGCCTGCAAGTCCATGTCTTCCACCAAGTTGTAGGTAGGCCTTGTACTGGTCAGAAGTAAGGGAGATAGGCTGACTGTTGGAGATGTGTAAATCCACTGTTCTCAGGGAGGAGGCTCCCCCTTACCGGGCCATCTCTAACAGCTTCTTAAGACATGTGGGAACCACCTTGATCATCACAAGCTTCTTCACCCATGGCTGGTCTGGGGGCCATGACTCTCCCACACAGAACCACAGAGTGTAGCGTGGGGAGTGTCCACTTCCTTCCATGAAGGCAATCAGATCTGTCACAAAGGGCCCAAGGTCGAACATACTTCCATCTTTGTCCTTGGGGACCTCTCCAAGGTGATGGTTATCTAACTGGAGTATTTTGATGGTCACTTTTAGAATCACAGACATAAACTGTAATATTATTCTAATCTGATACCTACAAAAGAGGAGCAGCTGAGACCTACAAAAGAGGAGCCTGAAACAGGGTAGGCAGAAATGATTTATCTTGAGAGAAATTTGTAAGGAAAGGACAGAATCTGCAAAGGAAAAGGAAATAAGCCAGGCAAGCATGTATTCACAGGTTAAACAATGGCCTGATGCACAAAGTACTCTGGATCACTGCATAGTGTTGTCTCGCCTTGGGGGAAGAAAGCAAAGCCTCTGATCTTTGGTTAATCTTCTCAGCTCCTAGAGAAAGATTAGGGCATGTCTGGGTGCTTCAACTTCTATCAGCCAGGGGTAAATCTCCAGAGAAGATTACAAGTGTGAGCTGCTTAAGAAAGCAGTCACTGCAGCTAGGAAATGGGAACACACCTCCTAATGTGGAATTGGGTGCATATCAATAACATTCACTACCTATGCTCATTTGAATATGGTTTCCAAAGAATTGCCTTCATTTTTTTTTTTTTGTATTACTAGAGAGTATAACCTTACATACATCCTTGAGATTACAGGTATTGAAAAGGCTGGCAACAAGTTGAAAGTATCTCATCTGAAGAAAACAAATGATTAACAGGTGTTGACTTGTTTTGATGAACCACTAATGGAAGAAGCACTTTATGATTTGCTCTGGGTATTAACTAGAATCTGCTGTGTCGCTCACAATCTTGTCACATTAATCTCTCATAGTCTGAGAGTCTCATTTAAAGTTCAATAAATATTTAATTGACATTGACCAACAAAATAAGCAAAAGAATTATGTTGCATTTACTCAGATCTGAAATGAGCAAGCTTTTCATTTTCTCAGTTTGAGGCTAATATAATTCACATTCATGAAATATTCCACACACTTGTATATGTACTTACAGGTCTGCAAAATCTTCTTGAAAGGCATTAAATATTGAGAAAAATATGAAATGAAGTGCATCTTCAAAGCTACATTCAATAGAATGGTATAGGCTATATTACTTTTTCCACAGGGAATTAAAGATATCAACAACCTTTTTATGTCTTAAGAAGTAAAAGTAGAATCTTCATTGGCCCTTACAAATTACATATTCTATAAGATGCAGAATTACAAGAATCTATGCATAATTGCTCCAAGTCAGTCAGCCCAGAAATTGTTTTTGAGCTCTAAGCCCAACAGAACCAGACATGAAGAAACATATTTTAAAAGAAATATTGGCCCATGTTGAAAATGGAGTCACTTTCCCAAGGAAGAAGCCTCCCTATGATCTGTTAGATCTCTTATAAGTATCAGAAGTGGGCTTCAAATAATGTGTGCTTTAATTGATGCACCACATCACAGATGTCACTTCTACCATATATCAGAATGTTGTTAACCAACCCATGCTGAAACCTACTAAAAAATCACATGATAAATTGATCATATTGTGATTTGAATTCTTATCTAATCCTGAATTCTTTTCTTTTGAATGTATAAAGCCTATAAAAATATAACAGGTTCTACTTAGAGAACAAAACATGAAGCTGTAATTCAAGATTGTTGTAAACATGGCACATCTAAATGCTGCTTTATAGAAAATAACTGCTTGCTTTGGGTTTTTTTCTTTGATCTCTGTCCTTGCTGTAGATACTAAAAGGTTGCGGGTGTAGTCAGTGGCAGAGTACTTGCCTAACAAGTTTGAGAGCCTGGGTATTAGAGTGAGAGAGAAAATTAGACACAAAACTGCACTCACTCTTTTCAACTATTAGTTGTATCTCTGTGTATAGTCTTTGCAAACATATACCTTAAAACTGATAAGCCAGATGTAACAGTGCACTTTGTAATTTCATGCTTTAGAAGATAAAGGCAGGAGGGTCAAGAGTACAAAGCCAGCCTTGGCCATATAAATGAGTCTGATGCTATCTTAGACTATATGAGACCCCTGTCTCAAAGGAAAATTTAGACTCTTCCCTTTACATCAACAATTTTCATTATCTCACACTATGGTACTTAGGGATGGATAGCCACAATCAATGTGCAGCAAAAGAAAGCATTTTTTTCAATTGTTATTCAATGCCACATTTAGAACATACAAAAGTAGTTAATGGCAATTCACCAGACAAAAGTGACACAGTGACCTGACTCTTAGTAGCTATATAAAAAGACAGATTATCCTATCCAGAGAAA
>PVIH01021210.1:0-30343 GCA_004025045.1 Sigmodon hispidus | reverse complement strand
TCAGCTGCCCCTGCTCCAGAGTGCGCTGGGACGCTCTGGTCAGGGTTCGAATCCGCCCCTCAGAGACCCCTGCAGTTAGTTTGCTCAGTTCACTCAGTTCGGGGTCGCGGTAGGGATCCTTGCAGATACCCTCAGCAGATACCCTCAGCAGCAGCAGGAGCTGTGGGTGTGGCCAGGTGCAGAGTTCAGCTGCCCCTGCTCCAGAGTGCGCTGGGACGCCGCAGACGACTTCTTTATTCATAATAAAAAAGAAAAAAAAAAAGGGAGTCTCAACTGGGAGATTGCGTAGATCTGCTAGGTAGACATAATTCATGAGACTGTCTCAATGTAGAGGGCCAAGCACACTGTGGGTGGCATAATTCCTTAGACAGATGGGTCCTGGGCTGAGTAAGAAATCTAGCTAAGAAGGCTGGAGAGATGCCTCTGTGGTTAAAAGCACTTGGTGCTCTTACAGAGGACCCAGATTTGGTGCCAAGCATCCACATGATGGCTCACAACTGTCTGTAACTCCAGTATCAGGGGATCTAATGCCCTCTGGCCTCTGCAGGCACCTGCATGCATTGTGTATATAAACACACACACACACACACACACACACACACACATACACACAGAGGCATTCACACTCACATGCATGCATGCACGCACACACATCAATTAAAAAATCAAACTGTAGCAAATCATGAAAATGAGATGGAGTACAAACAGCATTTCTCCATGAAATAAATCTTTTTCTTCTCCACGTTGCTTTTGCCCAGAGTGTTTTTATCACATCAACAGAGAGAAACTGGAACAGTTATCAAACAAATTGGTGAGAAGCTTATTTGCACTTTCCCACCTCATTTCCATAAGGATACAAACTATGTTTCTCTCTAAAATAAAAGAAACTTGCCATGACTTTATATACTATCTATGGATGTACACACAGATATGCATGCATGAATATCCACATGTGCATGCAAACACACATTTCAGATTATTCTAATAAATTCTGTATGAGAACTTAGAGTTGCTTTCATGTTTCTTAAAGATGATGGCACCAGGAGGTATTGCCTGTCTTTCATTACAAAGATATAATTATAAGAATTACTGATTATTTATAACCAAGAAAAAACTGGTGACATGTCCAAGGAGATGATAAAACAGAATGATGATCCACATTTAGCTGATCCTGATTCTTTCCTGTTGTCTGTGGAGACACAGTGAACACACTCATATACTCAGTCCAGACAGAAACTGGCAATGCCTCACAGGAAAGATTTGGCCAAAGTAACATGATGAACCAACTTGCTTACTAGAGTTACTTATAGGAGCAGTGTAGTTGGAACTTTGTTTGGGCCACCAACCTCTTCCCAAATAAAGACACGGAGACTTATCATTAATTATGAATGCTTGGCCTTAGTTTAGGCTTGTCTCACAAGCTCTGATTTAATTTAACCTGCTTCAATTCATCTACATTTTGCCTCAAGGCTTTTAACCTTTTTTTTTTTCCCCACTCTGTATGTCCTACTTTCCTGCTTCCTCCATATCTGCCTGTCCCCTGGCATCTCTTTTTCTTTCTTCTCTTTCCTGCCTAAATCTCACCCTCCCCCACACTCTCTCTGCTTGGAAGTTTTACCTCTACCTCCTCCCTCACCATTGACCGTTCAGCTTTTTATTAGACCAATAAGATGCCTTAGGCAGACAAGGTAAAATAGCAACATATCTTTACATAGTTAAACAAATGCAACACATCTTTACATAGTTAAATAAATATTCTGCAACAGAGCAGGGACAACGCAAAGGCAGCTATGTCACTGAGAAGCTCACTCCAGCCTAGGTGACATCTCACGAAAGCTGCATCCCTGAGCTCTCTGTATGAGTTTTAGGCAGTTCCACAAGTCAGAGAATTTCCTCCAGACATCTTGGCCTCCTTGAGTCTGCTCAGCAATTGTTTAATGCTTTCATACCTTAAGGAGGGGCTCTGTGTATCTTGTAAGTTTCTGGAACTTCCAGAAACTTGTGAGTTGTTTATTTCTGAGTATTGTGAGCCTCCTTTCTCCTTCATAGAGGGAAGGTTGCAACCTGAAAGAAACTGCTACTCACCATCAATGAATCAATGATAATTTTTCTTAAGATAAACTATTTGGATTTATTTACATATTGAGTAAACAAACAAACAAACAAAACCTACAAGAGAATAGAATAGGCTTGGTGATCTCATGCTAAGAATTAAAATAAATGAACATATAAATTCACACACATGTATGAGTTTGCATTTTAAGTAGGCATCTATTTTAGATCTGTCTTAAAAATTAAGATAGCAACAGGAGGGATGACTAAGAATGCTTTCTGATGTTCTTCTGCCACATTGCATTCAAAGCCCTGGGCACTATTTGCAGTGTAGTCATGAGATGACAACTCTGAATGGTGGGGAGAAGGCAGGCTGGATGAGGAGGTCTGGACTGGAGGAATGACACAGTCATGACTCCCTGTGTTTATATTTTGTTATGTATATCTCAGACTTAGAACTGAACCAGGTACAAACAAAAATGAATAAATAGATAAATAAGGCCCCAAAGAAGGCCTAATATCTTCCTGAAGGACTAGTGAGGTTGACTTAGTAAGACTTTCAGATAGGAAATAGTTATTCTAACTAAGACTACAGAAAACCTGGGATCTTCTCACCTGTACCCAGTGGCTACATTCTCTCTCACTAGACAGGGTATACTAAGGTACTGTGCCCCCCAACTCCTGAGGGACAAAGGTTCCTAGAACTTCTTTCTGGGTGGTGCTGAAGTACCCTCTGATTCAAAGGTGGCATCAAAAGAAGCTTGGTAGAGACAGTGGACTTTTGTTCCTGCCCAGTGGAGGCCATATAGGAAGAACTGTAGCAGAGGTACCAAGGGAACCCTGGGAGACCTACCAGGAAGTAGCTAGTAGAACTACCAGTTTGCCAAAGGTAAAACCTAGACTCTACCCCCATTTGAAAGTAACAGCATGATTTCCCTGAATCCCCTTGAAGTGGGGTCAGAAGAGGTCATGAGAGAGGGAGGCCAGGCTTTTAACCTAACACCTTAAATGTTCAAGGTAAAGCCAAGAATGTAGGACCACAGAGTTCTATTTGAGCAAGATGAACATGCACACAGTCACACACACAGACACACACAGACACACACACAGAGACATACATGCACAGAGATACACACACACAGTCACACACACACAGAGACATACATACACACACAGACACACAGTCACACTAACAGACACATACATGCACAGAGGTACACACAAAGACACATACATGCACAGAGGTACACACAGACACACACACAGTCTCACACGCACACACAGACATGCATGCACAGAGGTACACACACAGACACACACACAGTCACACACACACAGATATAAATGCACAGAGATACACACACAGACACACACACAGTCACACACACACAGATATACATGCACAGAGATACACACACAGACACACACACAGTCACACACACACAGAGACATACATGCACAGAGGTACACACACACACACACACACACACACACACACTCATGACACAAACAGCATGGGTTAGAACCTCCAAATAAATAGTCAAGCACCCAGCAGTGAGGTAGGTGAGAGGAAACTGTGTATGTTCTCAGGATCCAATCTGATGGGTTGGAGCCGAGAAGCAGGTTGAAGAGAGGGGCTAATGATGGCAGGGGTTTATCTTGCTGCAGTTCCCATTCTGCTCTATTTCTCAGAAGCTAGGTTTTTCTGAAAGGTACATGAGCAGGACCATGAGATTTTTTTTTTTAAGATTTATTTATTTATTATGCATACAGTTTTACAGAAGAGGGCACCAGACCTCATCATAGATGGTTGTGAGCCACCATGTGGTTTTGCTGGGAATTGAACTCAGGTCCTCTGGAAGAACAGTCGGTGCTCTTAACCTCTGAGCCATCTCTCCAGCCCCGGACCATGAGATTTTAAAGCCCCCCCTAAGTTTCCATATACCAGCTATCCTTTGAACAACATACTCCCTGGTGTCTCAGCTTCCAAACCCATGATGTCCTAAACATCAAGTTTTGCCTTTCCACTCACACAGGCAATTGCAGCTAACAGCTTACTGCTTACTCATCAGTGATGGCATTTTACCTCCTGGGGAGTGGCAGTGCCATGTGGTGAGTGGAGGCAGGAAAGAGCAGGGGGCTGAAAATGAGTGTGAAAGGCCTGCTCATTCCATGGCATCTATGGCTGTCTCATTGCCCCCCACCCCCACTGCTGGACCCCTGTTAGCTGTGGACAAGCTTACTTGCTTTTCTAGGTTTCTGCTCTCACCAACTTCATAGCTGATCTATATACAGACTCCAAGCTAATAGACTCCCTCTCTTCACAACTGGCCACCAGGAATCACCGACAACATGGGTAAGGCACATGCCATAGAGTGCCCATCAATCATGTGGTTTAGAACCTCTTCCTTCCACTATAATGTATTAAAAAGGGATGTTCACTAGGCCACTTGGGCCCAGTCTTTACTTAGACTCCATGCTGCGTTACTTGCCTGTCTTTGGAGTTTTTGTCTCTCCTATTAAATCTCAAACAACAATATGAGACCCTAGATATCTATGTTTTGTAAATAAAAAAATAAATTGAGCAAAAAAAAATGGAGAGACTTACAAAAGATACCAAGTTACACCCTTACCTTATAGCATAGGCAGAAACTATTACATCTGTACTGGCTGGTCTTGTGGATCAACTTGACACAGGCTGGAGCCATGAGAGAGAGGAAGGAGCCTCAGTTGAGGAAAGGCCTCCATGAGATCCAGCTGTAAGGCATTTTCTCAATTAGTGATCAGTGGAAGAGGACCCAGCCCATGGTGGGTAATACCATCCCTGGGCTGGTGGTCTTGGGTTCTATAAGAAAGCCGACTGAATAAGGCAGGGAAGCAAGCCAGTAAGCAGTTCCCCACCATGGCTTCTACATCAGCTTTGCTTCCAGAGTTCTTCCCTGAGTCCCTATTCTTAATTCCTTCATTGATGGTCTTTGATGGGTAAGCCAAATAAGCCCTTTCCTCTCTAACTTGCTTTTTGGTCATGGTATTTTGGTGTAGCAATAGATACCCTGAGACAAATTGGTACCACGAGTGGGGTATTGCTGTGACAAACCTAACTATGCTGTTGGGAGAATTGTGGAAGGTCTTTGGTCTGGAAGTGCCATTGAGTGTTAAGAGCTCTGTGGGAGCTTGGAAGATAAGAAGATTGAGAGCAATTGGGAGGATGGAAGCCTGGCTTATGAAGTTTCAGAGGGAAGTTTATATACCCTATTAGGGTTATTTGTTATTTTGAATTATGATGCTGTGTTTCTGGTTAGCTGGGGCTGAAGAATCAGCTGTGATTAACAATATAGCAGAACTACTAAGGTGAAACCTCTACAGTACTGGCATAACTGATGCTGGGGGGCTGGAGCTAAGACATTAGCATTGACTAAGAGGAGACCAGTATCACTGAGGTGACATCTTCTGGGAAGTGTCTTCTAGGAGCACAGAGAAGCTGTGTTCTAGAGGAGGCCATGGCTGTACCTCATATTGTCAGCAAGTCTTGGGAGTACTGGTTTTGAAAGCATAAAGGAATCATGGAAAGCAGCTGAGTCCTGGCACTGTGAGAGGCCAGGAGAGGCCATTGGTGAAGGTGGCAGTTGAAGGCCCAGGACTGAAGGAATCATGTAGAGAAGTTGAGGCTTAGCACCATAAAGAGAGCCCAGGAGAAGATATTGGTGAAAGTGAAGCCCAGTTGCAGCAGAGACCCCAGCATTTTGGAGATATCAGTACCACGAGGTGATCACTAAGAACAGCATCAGTGGCGGAGTGGAGGCAGCTGAAGCCTGGAAGACAAGCTGTGTGCGCTGTAGAGCGCAGAGCAGGAGAAGTGATCTAAGCCCTTTGGAGGAGTCTCAAAGACTGTGAGTGAATCCCAGATAATTGGATATTTGTATTGTTGGAGTTTGGTTTTGCTTGGTTTAGATTGTTTTGGTGCCTTGCTTCTTCCCTCTTGAAGAAGGTATTTAATTTATTTTTGATTTTTAAAGCAGCTCACAGATGGAAGATTTTGAACTTTTAAAAGAGATTGGATATTTTAAAGAGAAAAATTTTAATGTGCTTAAACTTGTAAAGACAGTGGGGCTTTTAAAATGATTTATTATTTTAATGGGAGATCTTAAGTATGAATAAAAAAGGAAGGGTTGTGGCTTATAGTGATGTGTTTGTGTGTCAAACTGACAAGGAGTCAGTTATACTGGACAGTTTTGTGTGTCAGCTTGACGCAATCTAGAGTCATCCAAGAAACAATGCGTATTAGCTGAGGAAATGCCTCCATGAGATCCAGCTGTAAGACATTTTCTCAATTACCGATCTATGGGGGAAGGCCCAGCCCAGGGTGGGTGGTACCATTCTATAAGAAAGTAGGCATAGCAAGCCATGATAAGTAGACCAGTAAGCAGCACCCCTCCATGGTGTCTGCATCAACCCCTGCCTCCAGGTTCCAGTCCTCTTTGAGAGTTCCTGTCCTGTCTTCCTTCAGTGATGAACAGCAATGTGGAAGTACAAGTCACCCTTTCCTCCCCAACTTGCTTTTTGGTCATGGTGTTTCCTCACAGCAATAGAAACCCTAACTAAGACACATTCTAATAAAAGGAAACTGAAGAAAGTTCAAGTCATTACAGAGTAAAAAAGATAACCCAAGCATAACAAAATAAAACCACAAAAGAAAATATATGCCAAAATTACTCAAAATATATTAATAATGAAATTTTCTGCATGTCTTGGTTCTTTCCAAATGTGATAGTTACTGTAGTTCATTGACCTTAATGTTTCTCTGTATTTTATTTTTTGTTAATATAAAAAATTTTCAGAAAGTGGTAGCACATGCCTTTAATCTCAGCACTTGGGAGACAGGAAAAGGCAGATGGCCAAGTTTGAGGCCAGCCTGGTGTACAGAATGAGGTCACTATAGCCAGGACTACAGAAAAACCTTGTCTTGAAAAAAAAAGAAAGAAAACAAAACAATCAAAAGAAGGAAAACTTATTTATTTATGTGTAGGAGTGTTTTGCTTGCATGTATGCCTATGTACCAAGTAAGGGCCTGGTGCCCAGGAAGATAGAAGGAACTGGGTCACCTAGAACTGGAGTTATAGATGGTTGTGAGCTACTGTGAGGATGCTGGGAACCGAACCATGGTCTTCTGGGAGAACAAGTGCTCTAAATTCCTAAGCCATCTCTCCAGCCCCAAGAAAACTTATTTTATATGCCTTGTGCAACAAACATAATCAAAACTTTAATAGCAAACTGGGAGTAAGTGATTGCAGTGTGTGGAGAATTACCTTCTAGAATATGTAGAGTTCCAAGACATCAATAGGAAAAAATGTCAAGTTTTTCACGTGCTGTCTTTTTGGGGATTCACAGTTGAGAAGTCTTACAAAAGAGGAAATAAATAAGGTGGTGGGGAGGGGCTGAAATGCTGACTATATTATCAGTAAATGCAAACTAGAAAGAAAGACATTTGCAACATAGCTAGTGACCTTGTATTTGGCTTGCAATTGTTTGGGAGAAGGCATCTGTAGATAAATCAAAGACATAGAATTGTGCTTATCTTTGGAATAGCAATTCTACTGCAAGTAAGTTAGCATAGTGCTCACAATATTGATTTTTTTTAAAAGGCAGCTTGTCCTAAATGGAGAATTATCTCAAATATCCTCAGAATATTGACTACTCATAAGATAAAAAGAAACATTTATTAATGAATTTTTAGGAAAATATCTGACATGAGAAATATGCAGAACATTTTACTTAGTAAACAAATATATATGTATCTCTCTCTATATGTGTGTGTGTGTGTGTGTGTGTGTGTGTGTGTGTGTGTGTGTGTATAATTAAAAAGGCTCAGTGGGTAAAGTGCTTGCTGAGGAAGTGTGAGGACTGAGTCCAGATGTCCAGCACCCACATAAGTATCATCTGTAATGCCAACATGAGGTGGGGGTGGGGAGGAGGAAGAGAAAAATAAGGTGCAGAGTGGTGAAGAAAGAAGCTGGAAGTCAGCTTCCTGAGCCATGCAGCACACACACACACACACACACACACACACACACACACACACACACAGAAAGAGAGAGAGAGAGAGAGAGAGAGAGATCCTTTCTTAACTGAAAAATAAAGTTTATATATAGAAAAAAAAACCCATTAAACTAGAGAGTCTCTAAAAAGTATGTATCATGAGTGGCAGAATTTTGGGGAGACCTCCTCCCATATTTAGCCTGTCATATACATTTTTTTCAATTACAATACACCCTGTGGGAAAATGTTTAAATGGCCATTTAAAAAGTTGGCAGCCAGTATGAGCAGATAAAATAGGCTGTCTCTTTGTCTGCCTGTCACCCCTTCACAGAGGACGGATGTGGTTTTGCTGACAGCCCTGAAGACCACTCAATCTCATGTGGCAAATCCGTCCATGGTCCTAAGTGGAGCAAACTAAAGCAGCAAACTCGAAAGCATAGCCAGGGCCCATGTGCTCTCTTCTGAGCCCAGGGGAGCAAGTACAGTAAGTGACTTCTGGGCCAAAGCGAGCAAAATGTCCACTAGCACAAACGCGACAGCAATATTTTTTGTCCACAGATTTACAAAAGGGGGATCCAACCCTGGAAAAATACACCCTTGCTTTTTATGCACGGTGGATTCCTTAGGGAACGTCAGGCTGCGGTACGGGGTGGTGTTCCATTTAGACGGTTTTCTCATGAATAGCAAGGAGGCCAAAGAAAGTCCGTAACTGATCGGCCCCTTCGGAGCAGGAAATGCTATCAAGACTTTTTTTCTTTTTGCTTTTTTTTTTCCTAAAGCTTTTTTTTTTTTTTTTTTTTTTTCCTTTTAAAATGCAGCCGCGCTGTGATATGATACCGTCTTGTTGTGGGGCAGTGCTACTGTTCCAGCCAAGCCTCTCCTGGGCCCACACGGAGAGGCTAATCTGACAAACAGATTAGCATGGAGGGACCAAGTTTACATTTGCATCTGAAAGTGCCCGCCACAAACAGCTGAGGCAGCACTTATGCACTAGAGAGGGCACTTGAATACATCCTTGGGCTGGAGCTGTCTGAGGGCTCTACCTCCCTGAGAGAGAATTCTGGATTTAGTCCGGGCACTCTGTCCTTCTAGAGAAGTAGCCCCATCATAGAAGAAATATGGTATTCATCTGTGAATCACAATACACTTTTCAGTTCTGCAGTCTTTCCATTTTCTTTGTCTCGCCTTTCTGCTGCATCTCTTCCAGTCTGTCACCAGAGAGGGGATGTGGTCTCCTATTCCTTTATCTCATCATTTGAAAATGTGTAAGTGGGCACAGTACATGAAGTTGTACAGATCTGCCGCTCTGGGAATCCTATCAACTTTTCCTTCCCAGGAAAGGTCTGTGAGTTCTCTAAATTATTCCTCTACAGGACTCTTTCTTAGGGAAGTGGGAGTAAGGGTAGGGGTGGGGGCGGCGATGGAGGCGGGGAATAACCAGGCAAAAGAATGGAATTCGACTTCCTTCTCAGGAAAGGAAAAAGGTTGACATTGTAAATTTTCCCAGGCTTCTCATGGGACTCCAAGGAAGACCAAATTGCATAATCTCACAAAAATGTGAACAGCGACCCTTGTCTCTGTCTGATAATATACAGTCGGGGATGGAGAGACCCAGAAACACATGTGCTATTTCCTGATCTGTGCATAATTAAAGATCTTCTTTCTTGCAAAGCTTAAGCGTCTCAAGACCTGAGAAGGAACTGTGTGGGATCCTGCTGTCTCTAGGCTTAGGTTTTTAAGAGCTATGGGGAGAACATCCTGAGCTGCAGACTCAGCTCATACTACAAACCTTGCCCATGGCACCCATAGAGACTGTCCTGAAGAGCAGAAGCAGCTTCTGATCTATTGATGTTTAACAGATTTCTTCAAACCTAGACCTAAGGCTGATTTCTTGCTATTCAATTCTTTGCATTTGTTTGTGTTTAAAATGTATTGATAAGTTGGTGTTCATCAATAAACCTGGGCTAGGAGCAAAATCGTCAGATTTGTGACTCTCAGTTCCAGTCCAGACTCAGCCTGACCAATATGAAGAATGAAGGCTGTCCTGCCCACCCAGAAAAGAAGGTTCCATGGGAAGCCAGGCTTCATTAAATTGAGTGATGGCTTATTGGAGCTATACATGGGACATGCAAAGATAAATGGGATGTAATCCTTGACCTTGAGATTGTCACAGTTTACTGCCAGGTGTGGTGGCATGTCTTTAATCCAAGCCCTCTGGAGACTGAAGCAGTATATCAATTAACTTTTGAAGCTTTGGGACCAAAGATGTAGCAGAAACAGTGTAAGAGAGCAAAGACTGCTTTTGATTTATGGTTTTATAGGGTCTCAGTCCATCATCATGGCTCTGTCTGCAGCAGCAGGAGCATGACAAAGGGGCCTATTTGCACCATGTGCTCCAGGAAGCAGGCAGAGCAGAGGCGAGAACCAGGGGCAGATATAACCTTCAAAGACCCACCCCTAGTGACGTCTTTTGTCCTGCCAAGAAGGTCCCACACACTAAAGGTTCTCCATCTTCAAGGTTTCACAGCCTTTCAGTGTTCAAAATCTGAATCTGTTGGGGACATTTCAGAGTCTAAGACAGAGGGAGGAACACCACGGCCTCATAGTGAGTTCAAGGGCAGTGTGAGTGACACACTAAGACCTTGTCTCTTCTACTCAAAGAGGTCACAATACAATGGGGAAAATATTTAAATGAACAGTTAGTATTACAAAAACTATTTCTCTCTGCCAACTTTAGGGACAGAGAAAGGCCTTCAAAAGTCCTTTGACAAAAATCATGGTCCAAAGGGTACTTATCTGAGTCACTGAAGGGATCTCTTCTCCTGGCCTCTAATTTAATGGTGTCCAAAAATAGGCATGATGACCCTGGGAGGGGCACAAAATAACCATACAGATACAAAGAAAAACATTGTAAAATGTTTGTGTTTTTCATTATATCCTTTATATGTTACTTTTTTAGAGTGCAGTCTATAACATTTAAGGATGGTTTATACCTTATAAAAGTACTTTGTTGAGGGTGCTTATTTAAAGAGTTCTAAGCCAGAGTATGAACCTTTTGAAGTTCCCAGTATCTGAGGCTCATTTAGCTACTGTCTTTGGGTGCAGGATTCTGGGTTGTCAGAGCTTAGCTTTTGAGCAGTTTTGCTATTTCCCCAAGTCTAATTACATTCATCCATTACCCATGCTCAGCAAAAGCAGGATCTGCCTGTTCCTGGCCGCCTTCTTCTTTGGAAGATAGTCTTCAACCTGATGATAATTTTCTGCCCTTATGCCACAAGTGCAGGAGGTGGTAGAATCTAGACACATGATATAACTTGCCCAATACCAGAGAGGGTATAATATTAATGTGTTATCAGAAACAAACAACAAAAAGCAGGTCAGAGATTATAACTCAGTGGTGAAGCATCTGCTACCATGGTCCTGTGGTCCAAGTATTGGGTGTCCTGTATTGTTGTTATTGTTGTGTGTGTGTGTGTGGTCTTCACTCCCCCGCCCCCCACCTCCACCCCTGCTGCATGAACAAAGCAGGGCTGCTGTGGGATTATGCTCTTGTATACTATAAATATTTGTCACTTGTAAATATTGGTTTAATGAAATGCTGATTGGTCAGAAGCTAGGCAGACCAGAAATATAGGTGGGGTGACCAGACTAGGAGAATTCTGGGAAAAGGAAGAACAGAGGAGATGACAGCAAGATGCAGAGGAAGTAAGATGAAAATGCTACACTGAGAAAAAGGTACCAAGTCAGGTGGCTAAACATGGAAAAGCATAATGGGTTAATTAAGAGTAAGAATTACCAAGTAATAAGCCCGAGCCGTAGGCCAAACAGTTTATAATTAATATAAGCTTTCCTGTGATTATTTGGGACTAAATGGCTATGGGACCTGTGGATGAAATAGAAAAGTTCTGACTATATAGAACAACCCTAATTAGTGAATATGCTGTACTGGTCAGAAGTTAGCCAAGGCTTTCAGCAGCAGAGTGGAAACATGACAAAAATCTATTGCTCCAAGATCATAAAAGCCCCCAAACTAATGCAAGTGAGGGCAAATGTATAACTCACAATTACTGGTGGGATTTCCAAATCATGGAGCCCCGACTTAAAATTCCCCCCTTCTTCCTTTGGGCTCTAAACCATGACTGAACCCATTTGAGCTGCAGAGAGTACAAAACTCCACCAGGAGGGGGATATGTACACACACACATACATACACACACACACACACACACACACACACACACACACACACACACACACACACACACACGGAAAACAGTGTTGATGAAAGCCTGGAGCCTGGATCACTCCAGAGATCGTGGCAGGATGCTTGGCATTCTGTCTCTTTAGGACATTTAGCTCAGACAATCCTACACTTGGCTTTGAGTTCTAGGCTATAATCTCCACTCAGAATGCAAGTTCTCAGAATAGAGATTCTGACTGGCCTGCTTAGGATGTGTGTTTTTTCTGTGGACATGGACAGTGATTGGACAGAGCTGCATCTTACAGACTAGGAGAAAGGTTGGACTTCTGAGGAAAAAACGCCAAGCTGACCAAAACAAGTCATGACTATTACATCACCTTTCAGTTACCTCATCAGGGAAATAGATATAGAAATATAGATGTGGTAGGATTGTTTTGAAGATTAACTGAGCAAGGAGATGTTTGCCAAAGTGCATACAACAAGGCCTGGCCCTTTCTGAGTGATAATGAAAGCCATTGTTATGACTTGTATGGGATTATAGGACACTTTTAAAAGATCAGATTCAATCTTTTGTAGGCACCGATGTAATATAAGTATGAAGTTCTCTTGAAGGACCCATTTACCTAAATATTGATAATGGAATGAACCAACATTTGGATGGAAACATGATAATTACTTTAGGAAGAGGTTTGTTACTTTTATCCCTCTTTGTGCATGGAATCCTATCCTTCACATGCTGTGTGTGTGTTCAGGTGTGCATGTACATGTGTGCAAATGCACATAGAAGCCAGAGGACCATCTCATGTGTCATTCTTTAGGAACCACCCTTGAAACTCTGAAGTAGGTCAGAGGGACTGGCCAGCAACTCCCAGGGATCTGCTTTTTTCCACCCTTACCTTCCAGAGCTCAGATTGTAAGCATATGTTACAAGGACTGGCTTTTCCTTCTCCCGTGGTTCTCAGATGTTCATGAGGCAAGCATAAGAGAAAGTTAGTGCCTTGGGACCTTCCTTCATTTTTCTTATTTGTATCTTCCTCTTCTAATGATACATTTGGCAACTTAGTTCTTTTTTTGCATGTGCTGTGCCCCTAGCACTCCGCTTCACACAGTGCATCTTGAAACCTCAGACCCCTTCAGGCCATGCGCACTTCTATCTCTAAATAGTAGTATAGATTTTCCACCCTTAGTAACAACCAGTATGTCTAGGGAAGTAGAATAAAAGAGTCCATCCAGGCTGCACTGGTATTAGGTGCATATAAGATAAACTAGGTTCTTCAAGGGATCTTCTAGAGATAATCCCCTATTTACCACATTATTGCCATCTGTGCATAATTGGGCATGCATATCTTAACATGAAATGTACTATGAGAGGGTTATGAGTAATAGGAAGACTAAACATGTAACCTAACGGATCAATCAGAATAGAGAACCACTTATGTAACAAATACCCTTCAATAACTAGCTTCTGCTTCCTTCAGCCCCAGGTGCTAGCTGGGGCCCTTGCATGTCTTCACTCAGATGCCTACTGTCAATCTTGAGTGTATATTTCTGTAATCTTATTGCCTTCTCCTCAAGCTCATCTTTCTCCTTTTGCAAATCTGTTAACCATTATTTTCAAATTCTTGGGTAAAAGACCAAGAACCCGGAAATACCTGGCAGATACAAACACCAATGAATGACAGACACCCATTGTAAGGATTCCTGGCATTCCATGTAGCTGGCCCAACTCTGGCCCAGGTGGGATGCACCTTGCACGGAGGCACGCCCCTGGGTGTGGCTGTGTAAATCCTGAAGCACTGCATACACATACCTTCAAACACCTCCCTGGACCCATGATGCATACCTGTGCACACCCCTTCCCTTAAAAGCAACTGCAAGCACATGCTCCAGTCCTTTTTCTCTGTCCCCTGACTTCTGTCTCACTCCTCTGCTTCTTCACCCACCTGGGACTCTTCTCTTAAATAAACTCTAGTGTGTGGCCTTGTTAGTGTGTACTTGTTCTCACGCGAGGAACTAACACCCATGAAGCATGTACTGACTGAGCTACCTCCCTGGTCCCTTTCTATTTCTATTTCTATTCTATTCTATTTCTCTTTTCTCAAGGACTGTGATTTCAACTGAAACTCTACAAACATGTTAGAAAAATAAAAATACAGCCTCTTACAAATTGAGTCCCCTCCAGTTACTCTTCCCATAGTCTCTTCATTCTCCTCATAGGTTTTCTGAATTCTCTAAGAGCATGTGTTTTAAGGAGGAGGCAGTTCTGCCTTTGAGAATCAGCTACATCAGACAGAGAGGTATCAGCATGGTCACCAACCTCCAGTCAATGCTGTAAAGAGTCAAACCCACAGATAGAAGTGTAGTCAGGCATTTTTCTATCCTACCCAGGCAGTTCAGCAGCCACTTGTGAAATAATTGACTTGGAGGCTTAACATTATAGTAAATGGAGGCCAGTAGCTCAAGCATATTACTAGCTAGCTCTTTTACTTAAATTAACCCATAATTCTTATCTATGTTTAGCCACGTAGCTTGGTACCTTTACTCAGTGCAGCATTCTCATCTTGCTTCCTCTGCATCTGGCTGACCATAGGCTGGTGTCTGCTGTTCTACTTTTTCTCTTCCCAGAATTCTCCTAGCCTGGTTGCCCTGCCTCTACTTCTTGCCTAACTACTGACCAATCAGTGTTTTATTAAGCCAATACAAGTGATAAATCTTTACAGTGTACAAGGGCATTATCCCACAGCATAGAAGTTTAGTCATCACAATGAATTAGATGCATACTTGTAGATCACATTTATGTCGCCGAAAGCTTGGCATGAGCTTGCTCCAGGACTGCTTGATTAAATGGTCTCCAGTTGTACAACTATTGTTACCAGAAAATTTGAGGAGTCCTGCTGGAGTCACCTCATGTTACCCAGGAGATAGAGGTCCCTTGTTGGGGTTCTAGGTCTCATCAACAAAAATATTAAGAAGAGACTTCAAAGGAAACTCCAAGACAATTTTGTTAGAATTTAGAAGTCAAACTCCAAAGCAGGCAAGCTGTAAGTTAATCCTGGTAGCTGTCTGGAGGAGAATGAAGGAGCTAAGAGAGAGAAAAGGCTGAGGTGAAGGCAGCAGCAGAGAGGTCAGACACAGGATGGTTAGGAAGCTACAGTGAGGAGTGCTTTTCTTAGTTATTCTGACAAGAGAGCAGGCTTCCAAAGCTGCGTTACAGCAGGTCTAGGCAGTGGCTCTTGGGGGTGGGGAGGGGGGCAGGTAAGGAAAAGAATATTATCTCATGAAAGGGGTAATTATTCCTCCTATCTCTTTAGCCTGCCTTAAGGTGGCTCTGCCATCCAGAGACTTTCTGAAGGCCCCATCTCTGCTCTGTCAGCATTTATTCTCCCTGGGCACTGCATGGTACTAACCAGTGCCCCAAGACTGTTATCCCAGAACAGAAATCCTCTGGAGAAAAAGCCTTTCGGTAGTAACAATTAAAGAACTAGTTCAGTTCAAGATGAGCAGAAAAATGTTCAGACAAGGTCGGTCTCAGTCAGCCTGCTCCAGATGCAAAGTAAGCAGATGGCTTTTGCATGCAAATCGGGGTGGTGCTCCACATATGTGGGTAAAAATCCTGTTGACCAAGCAAAATGGGAAGCTAGGGTGATGAGGTGGGTAATTAGAGCAACAGGCTCGTTTTTGTTTGGTTGATCTGAGAACTTCAGAAAGGTCTTCCGGGGTTAGCTTCAGCAAAGCTGTTCTTTGATCTGTGCTTCCCCCAGCTGAGTCTAACAAAGTCTCCTCCCCTTCCCCCTCCCCCCCATAATCCTTTGCCTTGAACAGTCTATCTTCCCACCCAATTTCACCCACTCATTGAGTCCTTCAAAACAAACCAACAATATTCCACACAGACATCCGGGGAGAGGCCAGAGAGTTCTCTTCCTCCTCCCTCTCATTCGGTTAAAAATAAACCACTTTCACCAGACGTTGTACATGTCAGAAATCTTATTGACAGTAGTTCATTGTATATGTGGGGCGGCTGACAAGGAACTAATGTCTTCCTGTCTGAAAATTAGGCAGATATTTAGGGCAGTGGCTTTTAGCTATCAGGTCACTGGAGAAGACAGAAGACTTTTAGTAAATGATAAATGTTATGAGCGAGTAAGCCCCAGCTGCATCCAGTTTTAAGCCAAGATAAATGCATTGTACATATATATAGTGCATGCATATCTATGTGTGTACTTGACAGATAAAGTGTTTAAAAAGAAGTCCTTTAATTAGTAGAACCCTGAGTACTCATAATGTATGTTTTGATTACGGCATGTGACTTGGACACAGCCTTGGGGAAATACATCGTGTGTATGAATCACAGCAAACATACAAAGATGCTTAGATGCTATCTAAGCCATTGGCTGGAGTATTCAGTGCCATACATCTTTGGTTTATAGGAAGCTAACCATGCAGATGGTTTCTAAAATGTGCTTGTAAAAGAACCAAACATTTCCTTAAACCTTCCTGTGGCTTCTCATAGGGAATGTCCATAATTTGGCCAGATATTTACCTGATGATTCTTTTTCCCTATTGCTTCTTTATAATCCTTCTTTATCCATGTCTTACAGCACAAATGGATGAACAATGTGTACAAGATAACTGTAGGACTCTGAGGTCAAGCTCTGGACCTAAAGATCTTCTAATCTTCCCAAGACCTGGAGTAAGAAGCTGTTGAGACTGGAAGTATCAGTGAGAGGCCATTACCTTTTCTCTCCTCTCTAAATATTCCCCCCACACCTGTAAGGATTCCTGGCACTCCACAATTTGGCTCAGGTGGGATGCACCTTGTACGGAGGCACACCCCTGGGCATGACTGCGTGAACTGTGAGGCACTGCCACTGCCTACAGAAGCACCTCCCTGGACGCAGAACGGAAGCATGCCCTACACGTGACTACATAAACCTGTACACACCCCTTCTCTTAAAAGAGCACTTTGGTCTCTCTCTCTCCTTATCTCCTTCTGTCCTGCTTCTCTGCTTCTGTACCCGCCTGGAATTCTCTTAAATAAACCCTTGTGTGGCCTTGGTAGTGTGTATCTCTTCTCATGCACGAAACCAACATTGGTGCCGTGACTCAGATAGGTTCTCTCCTGAGCACAAAAGCTAGGAAAACCTGATCTGAAGTTCACTGCGAGGCCACCTTCTACTTGCCCAGCCACTGTGATATTCGAAAACCAGCGGATTTGATTGACAAGTGCCCCCCACGCACTCCTGGCTTTTTTCCCATTATTTTATTCCGTCCACGGACTTGGCACTTGCACTAGAGTCTTCCATGGGCTTTTTTTTTGTGTGTGCTGGCAATGCCACGGACAAGTCCCAGACACGTGGTTTTGAGAGCTGATGAGCTCTCATTATCCCATTGTGAGTGAGTGTAATTTCCTGGCGCTCTCTTTTTGGTCTGACAAAAACTCGGGGATCTGTTTACTCTGGGGCATTGTCCAAGCGGACTGCGCTAATGGTTGATGGACTATTTTAGCATAGACCCGCTTCCCTGCGGAATCAGCCTTGCCTAGGTGACAACCAGACAACTAAACTCCGCATCTCCCTTAGGTCTCGAAAATGGGAAATACACAAGCCAGAAGCTCCATCTTCACCCTTAGGGTATGTGGTGGAGACGTTAAAACCATTTAGCCTTTTGCCTTATCTAGATAACACCAAGCTTATCTGTTTTTTACACAAAAAAATGGCCTGATTACCCCTTAGATTACTCAAAATAGGTCCCTAATGGCTCACCAACCCCAATATTTTACGAGGGCTAACTTTTGCAAACTATGGGCAGATAGAAAGGGTTTCTCCTATCTTTTCTCTTTTTTCATTAGCTCTAAACCTCTTCCAGCTCTCTGCTCTTAAGAGTTTTCCTATTTCTTTCCCTTCTGGCTTTCTGTTCTTCTGTTTCTGGCCACACGAATCTAGTTTTCCCTCTACAAAAAACACCTGCCATAAATAAAATAATAAAAGTTTGCAAACTTTCTCAGATAAATAAAAATTAGGCTATAGAGTAAAGGCGAGTTTAAAAATAGACACAACTCATGCAGATAAAATTTATCAAGTGTTTAAATGCACTCTCACAGTATACTAGATCCCTGAGTGCATGATCTGTTTTTTACCCTGATGTTGGAGCTAAAACTTAGACCTTGAGAGGAGACCTCAGGCAGATTCCACAGGCAAAAGTTGGCCTTTAAAATATATCACAGGAGAGATACTGCCTGCTGGCAAAAGCTGTCTGGCCAGCTACTGCCTTGTTTTTGCTTAGCCTCACAGAGGCAAGTTCAGGCCTTGTCCAGGACTCCATCAAGGGAATGCTGGTCTAAGTGAGTGTCCCCAGCCCCATGTGGCAAGGAGACATTACACAGAGATCACTTCCTTGAGTAGTCATAATAATATCAGGGCAGTCCATCTCCCTGTGGACACTAAAAGTCATATACTCTCAGTCCTGCAGGCAGGAGCTTTGGGGTCTCACCTCTCTTTCTAGCCTCTCCATTTTCAGGATAAAAGGCAGATAATTTTGGCCTAATCAGACACTGCCACCTAATTATGTTTTCAGAGTTTTCACTATCACTCACTCATTTTTAGTCAAGCAAAGCTGCCCCATACTCCTGATAAAAAGAGACTTTTTAACTTTTAGTTATATTTTGCCTGAATTCAGACTCTGCCAACTGCTCTAGCCACCTCTATTCACCTTGCTATCTGCTTCAGCCTATCAGTTCCAGTCTTCCAGTCTCCTAGGTGGACCACCAAATATAAAACATTTCTATAAAATCCCCCCGGGCTGGAGAGATGGCTCAGCCGTTAAAGGCTAGGCTCACAACCATAAATATAAAATCCCCCATCTCTGAGTTTTCCATTCTAGCCTGCTACTAAGATAAAGACCAACAAACGGCTCTAAGATATTTTGGCTCAACCCTCCCCACTTCCACAGCCTGCCACTTCAAGAGCCATTTTCAAAGTCAATACAGGTAAAACAGACCATTTCCTACCCCCTCTCCAAGAACCTTTTTTCATCTCCAGAACTAGCAGAGTACACTCACTATCACTTCCCAAAGTTAACTCATAATTTTTTTTCCGAGCTCCAGGAAACAAAATTCACGGCCCTATGACTCAGACCTCTGACTCTACAAACAAGATGAGCTGAAGAATCCAGCAGACATCTCTGTCCCTGTGTTAGCAGGAAGTAGCCATGCAGAGATCACGACAACCATGTCCACTATGTCCATTACCCACCCCCTATAAACCTGGTTTTATTTTTATAATAAACAAAACAGTGAGACATAAGGATTCCTGGCACTCCACGTAGTTGAGCCAACTGGGCTCAGGTGGAATGCACCTTGTATGGAGGCACGCCCCTGGATGTGGCTGTGTAAGCTGTGCAGCATTGGTATAGAAGCACCTCCCTGGATGCATAATGCATACCAGAGGCATGCCCTAAACGTGACTACATAAACCTATACACACCCCTTCTCTTAAAAGAGATGCACATGTTTCAGTATCTCTCTCCTTATCTCCTTCTGTCCTGCTTCTCTGCTTCTGTACCTGCCTGGGAATTCTCTTAAATAAACCCTTGTGTGGCCTTGGTAGTGTGTATCTCTTCTCATTGCTAGTGTGGGTGAGGATCCAGCCTAATGTCCTGGAATCAGAGTGCCATGAGCAGGTATCATGTCAAAAGCAGTTTTAAACAGGCAGATGCAGAGAGTTAGATGTCTGAGTCTTGAGTTGACATTTGACAACACAGGTTTCCATCTTCCTCAATGACTGACACCCGAACTGGACAAAACATGTCATGATACAGATTCCCACTCTCCAAGGGCAGAGGGAATTTACATGAAATCAGCTCTGACCTACTGACCTACCTCCCACGGTCCTCTCAAAACCCAGCATTCAACCCCTTTCTTTCTCAAAATAACTAACCCCCTTATGACCTGCATTGAAGGGATCATAGGGAACTGCAGTAAGTGAAGGTAGCAATAATTACCCGAGGAAAAAACAATGTAAACACTTGTTTATCTATCATTTATTTATTTATATAACTATAATACACACTATATAACTCAGGCTAGCTCAGAGCTATTGATACTCTTACCTCAACCTCCTGAGTGCTGAGATTATTAGTGTGTGCCACCATGGACAGCCTGGAGGGCTTCTGTGTGTATGTTTTAAATTTATTTACTTATTTTTTATGCATATGAATCATAAATGTCTGTACACCTTTGCTTGGTACCCAAGAAGGCCAGAAGAGGGTGTCAGATCCCCTGGCATTACAGTTACACATAGTCCCAGGACCTCTGGAAGAGAAGGTGGCACTCTTAACCATTGCTCCAGCTCCAAGCCTTCATTTTTATTTCATTTCGAATGTGTTAAAAACACACTAATATGTCTTGTGATGCATGTCTGTAACCCCAGAATTTAGGAGGCTGAGGTAGGAGGATTATAAATTTGAGGTTAGCCTAAACTATATATTGACATATTGTCTCATAAAACCAAAGCCCCACACTAACCACATGGACCAGTAGTCTGAGCTCCAGCCATCTGGGCTAATTCTCCCTAAAGCAGCTCCAGGAGATGTGTAGCCTACAGCTTCCCAGGAAATCTGATGATGCCCCTGTGGACTCCTTCCTTTGACTTTCTAGAAAGCAAATGGGTTCATGGTGATTGACATCAGGGTGGGAGTCTACTGCTCAAAGAACTTTGTGATCTATATCAACTTCTTACATTTTACAACATATCACTCTCTGCATCTGCTCAAGATAATAGGGTGTGGAAGAGAAAGATGAGATCATTATGGATGTTGTATCCATTTATTGACTTTTTGAGGGGTGCTACACAAAGAGCTTGTTATCTGAAGATTGGGAGGGTCAACAGTGTAACTTTGTATGTCAGACAAGGCTATAGTTACAACAACTGTTTCAGAAATTGTCTTTGTATCTAAAAGGTTTCCAGAGAAGAGAAGTTTGCAAAGTTTAAAGGCTTAGCTTTTGGATTCCCCCAAAGGCTCTGCATTTTACATTGTTTATGTGTTCCCTTCAGTCCTACAGTGCCTGGCAAAACATAACCAATCAATTCCTGAAGGAAGTGACCCTCTCCACTTTCTGTGCACAAGATGTGTTGCTAGATGTCTTTCTTAAGGTGTCAGGCTGGCTCTGTGGGAATAGGCACAGGTGGTATGGGGACAGCAGCCTAGAGATGCTCTCTTTCTTATGTCAGAGTCCACAATGTAGTTTGTCCCCATGGACCAGTGATGGGAAACATTGCATCCCCCACTGTGCCCTGCAGTTACTCCATGTTCAACCTCAATAAAGACAGGAGCATTTTAAAAACAACATTTTGGGGACATGGTTTCATGCCTCTTAGGTTATCTTTACACTGAATATGTAAAAAAGGATGGCCACAAACTTCTAAGCCTTTGCCTCCATCTCTGATGTGTTGGGGTTACAAGCATGCATCACCATGCATGGTCTGCATGTTATGGGGATTGAACCCTGAGTTTCATGCATGGTAGGCACTCTACCATCTGAGTCATAGCCACAGCCTGACATGGCATATTTTGTTTTGTTTTTGAGACACGGTCTCACTGTAACTCTTGCTATCCTGGAACTCAACTTTATAAACCAAGCTGGCCTTAAACTCACAGAGATCCACCTACCCTTACCTCCAGAGTGCTGGAATTAAAGGTATATGCCACCACCCAGCATGGGGCATTTTAAATGGAGGTCTTGTGGAATACCTCCATCAGCTTGTGATGCCTAGGGAGAGAGGATGCTTGCCTCTGCCCAGAGTCAGTTAAAAAAACAACTTTTTAAAACTTAACCAGAGGAGGTAGTTGTCTAATTGCCTTTCTTTTTATCTTCAGAGATAGTGAAAGAGATGGGTTGGAAGAGTAATCTGTTGTTTTCATCATAGTGAGATCTAATAGTAGCTCCAATAGCTGACCCTTTGTTTCCTTGTACCAGGCAACAATTTAGGGGCCTAGATCATTCTGCTGCAATACCTTATGCCCTTCATATGAGTTACTGTTCTATTTCTGTGAGGAAAAACACCATGACCAAGGCAATGTAGAGGAGAAAGGGTTTATTTGGTGTAAGAGTCTTTGATGTTGGAGCAGAGGAAGCAGGTAGCATCTGAGGATGCTGGAGGTACAGCTGAGGGTTCACATCTTCACTGGCAAACAGGATAGGGAAAGAGCTAACTAGAAATTGTAAGAATTCCTAGCATGTAGTAGCTACCTGGTAAACATGCTAGTCTGAAACCCCACTTGGAGCTGGCAGACTGTGCCCTAGAATACGTAAGGGAGGTCATACCCCTAGGCGTGGCTATGTAAACCTGTGCCCGCTCATTCATTCTCTTATAAAGAGAAGCCACGTGGAAGGTGGTGTCTTTTTTCACTTCCGTATCTCTTTCCTTGTACCACTTGGCAACAACTTTCCTGAATAATCTCTAGTGTGGCAGCTAGTAGTGTGTTTGTCCTTATGTGTGACACCAACAGAAATGGTGTGTGACTTTTGAAACCCCAAAGTCCACCCCAAGTGACATACTTTCTCCAGCAAGGACATGCCTCTTAATCCTCCCTAAACAGCATCAACAACTGGGGCAAAGTATCCTAATGCCCAAGAGCATGGTGGGGGTTTCTCATTCAAACTGTCGCCCTCTATGATAGTTACTACTGTTATCTTCCTAAAATGGCAGCAAGCCCAGAGGTTAATGGCTTGTGGCCATGGTCATGGCCAACAAGACTAAGAACCTGTGTTTAAACTCGTGTCTAGCTAACGTCAGAAATTTGTGTATTATTTTAACTATATTCGGCAAGTGTGCTCAATTGTTGGATTTTTCAAAAGAGCCTTTAGATGTTGAAAATGCAAGGTATTCTGATGCTCTACTGCCAGTATGATGGCAACCATGGCTGTTTCCAATAAGGAGTAATGGGCATTGTCTGATAATATTTACAGTAACTAAAGTGATATCAGAAGAAGAAAAACCCAGAAATTATTTTCTGACTCGCTAAATGAGTTTAATGTTCCAAATGGATGTCAAATTGGCAAACTACAAGATAAATTCTATTTGTGCAAGAAATGGACCCAATGGCCATGCGCTTTGACCTGAACCTTGGAGGACCTCCTTTGTATATGATACATGGTTAATGCACCCTTCACACCTGAGTCCTTTCTTGCCCCTCATTAGCCTGTGATATAGATGCTGGGACAGCTGTTGAAATTGTGTTAGGAACATTGACCTAAGCTTGCAAACTTTCAGAAGCTGGATCTGGGCAGGAATGTGATCCCAGGCTAAGCCACCACTGCATTCTGGGGCAGTTCTAATATCTTTTAACTGCTACCTACTGTTTTTTTTTTTTTAATTTTGTTTTCTTTTCACAGTGTGTAGAGTTCTCTTTATTGGGCACTTTCCTGCCCTCACACATATACAATGAAATGAGTGTCTTACCAGCATCAGGAAGACTGGAAGAAATGTCAGGCTCTGTTGACTGTCACTATTTACTTAAGATGTCTTTGGGCACATCTGTGTAACCAGCAAACGTCTGTCCAAAAATTAATCAGTAGTCTATATTTGAACACAACCTTGACTTCTAAAATTTATTCATTTTTTGCATATTTTCCTCATTATTTCTTCCCCACGTGTTTCTATGTTTGCTTATTTATTTTTCAACAATTGCTTTTAGAGACCATAGGGCAAAAAAGAGAAATGAAGCATGGCTAGAAACAGATAGGAAAGAAAACAAAATCCCAGAAATCCCTTTGACAAAGACTAAAATAGCAAGCTTATTAGATGCTGTTTAAGGAAAATATTATCTTAGTGTGATGACCTCGTTATTCGTGTGGAGCTAGTGACATGGCAAGTTTCCGAAGATTATAGCAAGAAGGAAGAGGTCAAGCTATGGATTAAGTTCTTCAGCAGATGTTTCAGTGAGAAGAAGAGGAAATGGATAGAGGGGAAAAACGTACAGGATTGTGTTAGTCATTGTTCTGTTGCTATGAAAAGACACCATGACCAAGGTAACTCATAAAGCATTTAATTGGGAACTTGCTTAAGTTTCAGAGACTTACTCCATTACGAGCATGGTGGGGAGTATGGCAGCGTGCAGGCAGGTTATAGAACAGTAGATGAGAGCTACATCCTGTTCCTTAGGCAGAAAGGGACAGTCTAAGCCTGGCACAAGCTTCTGAAGCCTGAAAGCTCACCCCCCAATGACAAACTTCTTCCAATGTCACACCAACTCCAACAAGGCCACATCTCCTAATCCTTCTAATCCTTTCAAAGAGTTCTACCCTGGTGACTGAACATTCAAGGGACCACAGCAATGTTGGTCTTGAATATCTTCCTTATTGCTGTTTGTTTTTTTGGGGGTATTTTTTTTGAATCATCAATTGTAGATAATCTCTGCATTGAAGAGTCTCCTAGTTACAGTAAAAGGGTTTCCATAATAGCTGGATCTGGAAATCTGGAATACATACTCTATAGAACAATGAGGTGTTTCTCCACAGTAAGAACTCTTACTGCTAGAGACTTCTTGACTAAAAAATTGCATTCATGTACTTAGGCTCTACATGCCTCTGTGTGTCACAGACTCCCTGATATCACTGATTTGGAGTCATTTTTTTAAAAGAAATGCAACATATTTTATTTGTAGCCCCAATAGATAGGCCAGATCAAGACTCTGCTATTCAAGTAGAGCATCCTGGGCAGAGCACCTTCAGCCTGTCTTAGTTACTTTGCTTGCTGCTTTGGTAAGATGTCCTGACAGAGCAGCCTAAGGGAGAAGGCACTTATTTTGGTTCATACTCTAAGTGTGCAATCCCAGGTGCTGGGGAGTTTTGGTGTAGGACCTTGAGGCAGCTGTTCACATTGCATCCATTGTCAGGAAGCCGACAGAGAAGATTACTCCTGTTCAGCTAGCTTTCTCCTTATGTAGTTCAAGATCCAAGTCCAGGGGATGGTGCTACCTGCAGTGGACATGCCTTCTCACCTCAATTAACTTAATCAAATTATCCCTTATAGTCATATATATGTCTCTTAGGTGATTCTAGATACCGTCAAGTTGATATTGGATTTTAATTGTCATGGGTACCTTCTGGGCATCCTGGGAACACACCCACCATGATGACTTTGATTCAGAGGACACATGAGTGGAAGGGCTCCCCTCTCCCAGATGAGCCCACAGGCTTGCTTGCAGCTCACCTAGCCAGGTTTACACAGTCTGGTTCCAATTCTTATCACACAAGACAAGGAGCTCCTTTCCAAAGACATCCCTTTTTCTCCTTAGTGCCCAGCATCCTACTTAAGAATGGATACAAGCTAGGCATAATGGCACAGAGGCAGGAGGATCCTAGTTTCAGGCTAGTCTGAACTCTAGAGTAATGAGGCCATATCTCAGACTACTGACATAAGCAATACACTTTGAAAGTGCTAAATCTTTTAACATTGGTGCAGAAAGGCTTTTCTTTTGTTTGTTTTATTTATTTATTTATTTATTTATTTATTTATTTATTTATTTATTTATTTTTGCCCTAAGAAAAATGATATAATTGGATGAAGAGAAAGTGCTAGAGGACTTCCTAGAAACTTGGGAGCAGCTATGGGAAGGGACTTAAAGCCCAAGTTTGATGAGCTTCCTCATTTAAATAAAAAGGCTTATTTTATTTTTATATGTCTGTGTTTATTGTGTATATGTGCGTATGTGTGTGTTTGTATTTATGTGTATATATATGTGTGTATGTGTTTGTATTTATGTGTATATATATGTGTATGTGTGTATGTATATGCATGTGTGTGTATGTGTGTGCATGTATGTGTGTGTATGTGTGTATGTGTATACCTGTCTACTGTTTATTTGCAGGTGTTCTCAGATATCAGCAGAAAGCATTGGATTCCCTGGGGCTGGCATTACAGAGTTGTGAGCTCCCTGACATGGGTGCTGGGAACCAAACTTGGATCCTCTGCAGAGCTCTTAGTGAGAGCATCTCTCCTGCTCCTGTTTGCTTGATCACAAAGCTATGTGTGTTGCTGTTGGTCTCTCCTAAAGGAGCCCTGCATTTCCTCCTGCACCTCCCATTTCAGCTCTTGTTCTGAGGAATCATGTCCAACAGAGACGTCTTTCTTTGCCCCTCCCAGAGAATCTTAATCTGTATGCCCAGGGTCAAGGGAGAAGACAAAAAATCCAAGATGTACCAATGATGTAGGAAACTAGAGCAAAGTGAGACCAGGGAAGTTTAGCAAAGACTGCAAAATTAGCACACACACACACACACACACACACACACACACACACACACACACAGAGGTGTGGGGGGGGAGAGAGAGAGATGGTACTAAGCCTTTGAGATAGTTCCAGTGACCCCAGACATTTTCACTTTTGTGCAGTCGCTCACATTGTACCCAAATCAGTTTATGGGAATAATAGGAAAGAGCAGAAGTGACAGTTTGTCATTTCTGATGTTGAGGTATGAAAGAAAAGGAACTGTATCCACTATTTTCTCCCTCCCTCCTTCCCCTCTCTCCCCATCAATCATTAAAAAACAACAAACAACAAACCTGACCTGTCTCTGTGTGGTGACCCTATGGAGTGTCGCTCATGGCAAGGAGCCAAGACCTCTAGCCAACAGACAGTGAGGAATGAAGGCCACATAATACCAAACACATGGATGAGCTTGGCTGTGGACTCTCTAAGCTTAGTGAAATCCAAAAATTTGACTGAGACTTTGTCAGAACACATAGCTAAGCCTCACATTGATGACTTGCCAGGCTGCATGAGACAATACATTTTATTTGAAACTGGTCATAACACAGAAAAATAATTTGGACCCATAAAATGAGTTGGGAGCCCAATGGACAGCCCAGAGTCTGCAGCAGCCTTCTGCTTCTTTTGAGTTCATATGTGTTGAATGAACTAGGACCTTTCATCATGAGGGGGACCATGCACATGGTCAGCAACAGCTGTGAGCTTCAGCCCCCAGGGTCTTAGGAAGAATAGCTTCCACATCACCTCTCTTTTCCAGCAATGAGCAGAGGAACTCTAGTGGCTTATACTGACTTAGAACAATACCAACTCGGAACCAACTCCAATTTAGACAGGTCGACCCAAAGCAACCACTGCATTATTGTCCATTTCATAGTGTACACTTAGGGATCTGAGGATTAAATGATTAATATAATAGTAATGTGGTGCACTTACATTCATGCAAATAAAACATTTGCACACCTAATTGAACAAATCTTTAAAAGTACAAGCATTGGTCATTTATGATGCGCCAACAGCTGCAGTATTGCACATGTCTTGGTTTCTTTTGGAGTACTGTGATAAAATGTTCAGACAATGGCAACTTAAGGGATAAAGGGCCTATGTGAGCTTACAGTTCAAAGTATGATCCATTAGGGGCTGGAGAGATGGCTCAGCGGTTAAGAGCACTGACTGCTCTTCCAGAGGACCGGGGTTCAATTCCCAGCACTCACATGGCAGCTCACAACTGTCTGTAATTCCAGTTCCCAATTCCAGGCAAACACCAAGGCAAATAAATAAATAAAGTTTTTTTTTTTTTAAAAAAAGTATGATCCATTATGGTAAAGTCAAGGCAATAGAGGCATGGAATAGCTGGTCACATTACACTCACAATCAAGAAACAAAAAGAAATCCAAAAAAGAGTGATCGGCAGCCTTTCTCCATTTGATACAGTCCTGAGTTTCTGGACCAGGAATGGTCCCGCTCACAATTAAAGAGTCTTCCCACACAAATTAATGCTATCATGATCGCCCCCTACAGGCAGACAGGTGAGTCATTCTAGATTCTGTTGAGAGCATTAACTGTAACAGTATGCAATGTACACAGCAAGAGAATGAAGCATTGTTCTTCTCTTTCATAAAGTATTTCAAGATTGCTTAATTAATGGGTATTGTAAAGCCACTTCTTTTTTTTCTCTTTAGACATACAGTTTGATTATATAATCTATGGCATCTTAGTCAGTGTTCTATTGCTGTGAAGAGACCATAACCATGGCAACTCTTATAAAGGAAAGCGTTGAATTGAGACAGCTTACAGTTTCAGAGGTTTAGTTCATCATCATCCTGGTGGGAAGCATGGTAGCATTCAGGCAGACATGGTGCTGGACAAGAAGCTGAACATTCTGATCCTCAGGAGACTCTGGGCTGGGCATGGGCTTTGAAACCTCAAAGCTCACCGCAGTGATACACTTCCTCCAGCAAGCTCACACCTTCTAATCATTTCAAATAGTGCCACTCTCTGGTGACCAAGTATTCAAGTCTGTGAGTCTATGGGGGACAGTCTCATTTAAATCACCACAGTTGATTAGGCTGGAGCATGGGCAGTCATGGTCTATATAGCCTGTAACCCACAAAATCTCTTCCTCAGTTCTTCAGCTCACCTCTCACGTGCAGCAGTGAAATGCTGGACACATTGGGAGCGTCTGAGTAATCCACCCAGAGTCACACAGTCTCTGTCTGTCTCTTCCACACTGCTCACCTCAGGCTAGCTGGCCTCATGGGAGGAATAGTGGCTAAGGTGTCCGTTGATGAGATTTAGAATCATCTAGGAGACAAACTTCTGTGAAGGTGGTTTAAGATTTTTCAGATGGCTATTACTTTATGTATTGCATGTGCCTTTGCCACTGAGTCATCTCTCTAGCTCTGACACATTTTAAAGAGATCTCACTGGAAGGCTCACTGAGAATTTAGGCAGTAGCATCCTGTGGACCCAGGCCCTGAACTATGTGAAAAGGAGTCAGTGAGCTGAGCACCATCCATCTCCAGACTGCAGATGCAGTGTGTCCAGCTGCCTCACACTCTTGCTTCCAGGCCTTTCCCCCTCATGAAGGGCTCTATCCTGAATTTGTGAACCAAATCAATACCACCTTTCCTCATGAAAGAGAGAATTCTCCTGCAGCCTACCATTGGATGCTACTCATCTTTGGCCTATAACAGAAGTGTTGACTTCCTGTTGTACTCTGTAGATTTTGACATTGCCAATCACCATAACCCTCTGCAACAATTCTTCCTCCTACATTCTATCTGCATCCCTCCCTCCTGCCCCCCGCTCCTAGGACCTGGTTCTACTCTGCATCCAAACATTGTCTGCCACACACCCCCTAACAGTCACATGCTTTGCAAGCAAGATGGATATAAGGACAAATATGGAATGGGCAGATTAATAGGTTATATTCTTACTTAAGAGTAAGAGACAAATGTACCTCCTCTTCTTCCCTTGGAAATCCCTAGTGCAATCATCCACACAGCATTACAGAATTCACACCTGATGAGATGGTAAGCATGGTACTGTAATAGAATCAGGAAACCATGGAGCATGTAGCGCTCTCTATGTTCTTGTTCCTCAAGCACTGAGCCTGGAAGCTCCTGTGAGCTCCAAAGAACATTCTCCAATCCCACGGAGCAGGAGGGGAACACAAGTTCTTTCCCCTTCGTACATTCCTTAAACACTCGATGGTAGGCACAAGGCCTGTGTGAATGGGAGAATGGGACTGGGGGTAAGGTATGCAGAGCTCTTGTCTGGCTTGAAGGTTGTCCAAAGAGAGGCCAAAGCTCCATGGACATTGGAAGAGGTGAGCAATTATTTAAGCAGCATGCCACAACTGCTCATTTCATCAGCTGATAGCCAGCTTTGGAATTGTTCCAAGTCCCTTTCTATTGCTTGGATAGAATACTCTGGCAAAAGCAACTTATATCATGGAACAAAGGGATTTATTCGGCTTACAGTACAAAACCTGTAATGACGTTACAGTTCATCATAGCAGAGAAGGCACAGTGGGAGGCAGAGCAGTTAGCCACATTCACAACCAAGAGCAGAGGGAAAGACAGACACGCAGGCTGTTCACTGCCACCTCCTCACTCCCCACCCCTCACCCCCCATCCCCTCACCCCCTCACCCCCATCTTACACAGTTCAGGATCCCTTGCCTAGGAATGGTAATACCAACACTAGGCTGGATCTCCCCAATTAATAATGAAGACAGTCCCCCACAGGAATGTCCACAGATGAGTATGATTTAGACAATCTT